>CM069139.1:17029532-17287032 GCA_035221665.1 Okamejei kenojei | reverse complement strand
TGATCACAGCTAACTCTCCCGCAGCACGGTGGCGTAGTGGGTGAGTCGCTGCCTTACAGCGCCGGGGACCCGGGTTGCAGGTTAATTGACGTTTGTAAATTGTCCTTCGTGTGTCGGAAAGAACCAATGTACAGGTCATTGTTGGTCAGTGCGGACTCGGTGGGCCGAAGGAACCGTTTCAATGCTGTATCTCTAAACTATACTAAACTACGTTGGAGACATGGTGAATTTCCTTTGCCGTTTGAGGAAATAGGGGCATTGGTAAGACCAATTCTGGAGTATGGTGTACAATTTTGGTCACCTAGTTATAGGAAGGATGTCAACAAAATAGAGAGAGTACAGAGGAGATTTACTAGAATGTTGCCAGGGTTCCAGCAACTATGTTACAGAGAAAGGTTGAACAAGTTAGGTCTTTATTCTTCGGAGCGCAGAAGGTTAAGGGGGGACTTGATTGAGGTGTTTAAAATGATGAAAGGGATAGACAGAGTTGACGTGGATAAGTTTTCCCATTGAGGGTAGGGAAGATTCAAACAAGAGGGCATGACATGAGAATTAAGGGACAGAAGTTTAGGGGTAACGTGAGGGGGAACTTCTTTACTCAGAGGGTGGTGGCTGTGTGGAATCAGCTTCCAGCAGAAGTGGTGGAGGCAAGTTCTATTTTAACATTTAAGAGTAAAGTGGATAGGTATATGGACGTGAAGGGAATGGAGGGGTATGGTCTGAGTGCAGGTAGATGGGACTAGGGGAAAACAAATGGTCGGCACGGACTGGAAGGGCCGAGAGGGCCTGTTTCCGTGCTGTATTTGTTATATGGTTTATATGGTTATATGGTTATATGGTGTTCTTTATGGGCCAGAGCATCGATTTGATTAGACTATTTGGAGGAGGGCTGTGACAGGCAGGTGTTGCAGGAATATGCTGCACCTCTTCGATTTTAACAATTTGGATGATGATGTTCTTAACATGATTGGTAAATTTGTGGATGCCTTCCAAAAGTGGTGGTAGAGTGGGCAAAGAAGAAGGCTATCTAGGTCGACAGAAGGATCTGAATCAACTAGGGAACTGGGTCCGGGAATGAAAGATGGAATTTAATGCTGATAGGAGCGAGGTGATTCATTTTGGTAAATCAAACCAGGGAAGGACTTACACGGTCAATGGTGGGACTCTGCAAAGTGTTGTAAAGCAGAGAAACCTATGAAGACGGGTCTCGACCCATTCCTTCTCTCCAGAGATGCCGCCTGTCCCGCTGAGTTACTCCAGCTTTTTGTGTCTATCTTTGGTTTAAACCAGCATTTGCAGTTCCTTCCTGCGTGAAACTTAGGAGAACAGATACACAGTTCCCTGAGAGTGTCAACACAAGTAGATAGGGTGGTGAAGAAGGCATTTGGCTTGCTTGCCTTATCGTAAGGGTATTGAGTACAGAAGATGGGCACAAGTGCTGGAGTAACTCAGCGGGCCAGGCTATGGAGAAAAAAGGTACGTGATGTTTCGGGTTCTATTTCCCTATGACCCTATTTCAGACTGTCGAAGCAGAAGCAACCTGAAGAGGGGTCCCGACCAGAAACATCCTGACCAGAAACATCACCTATCATTTTTCTCCACAGATGCTACCTGACCCATTGAGTTACTTCAGCACTCTGGGCCTATCTTTGGTTTAAAGCCTGAGAGGGAGATAGGCCAATTGCAGGCAAAAAAAAGTGCTAGCTGAACTATAAAACCTGGGCAGGCGGGCCGAGTTGGGCCAAAGGGCCTATTTCTGTGGAGAATTAATCTATGATGATTTCAAAATGAATCGTATCCCTCGTACATCGACTCTACTGCTGCGACACATGATCTTGTGCACTAGGTTACGCCAGTGAGGGTCCTTTTTCAGACAAAGATGCAACTTGCTATTAAGAGAGTGCAGCTTAGGTTCACCAGGTTAATTCCCGGGATAGGGGGACTGACGTATGATGAAAGAATGTGTCGACAGGGCATGTATTCACTGGAATTTGGATGGATGAGAGGAGATCTTATAGAAACATATAACATTCTTAAGGGATTGGACGGACTACATGCAGGAAAAATGTTCCCAATGTTTGGGGGGAGTCCAGAACCACGGGCCACAGTTTAAGAATAAGGGGTAGGCCATTTAGAACTGGGATGAGGAAAAAACGTTTTTACCCAGAGAGTTGTGAATCTGTGGAATTCTCTGCCACAGAAGGCAGTGGAGGCTAATTGACTGGATGTTTTCACGAGAGGGTTAGATTTAGCTCTTAGGGCTAAAGGAGTCAATGGATATGGGGAAAAAGCAGGAACGGGGCTACTGATTTTGGATGATCAGCCATGATCATATTGAATGGAGGGGCTGACTCGAAGGGCCGAATGGCCTACTCCTGCTCCAATTTTCCATGTTTCTATGTTCCTATTTTGCCCACACTTGAGGCAGCCCTTAAATCACGGGGCATTTGGCTCTGTGGTGCCAACACCATGGCCCTTGAAGAGTTAAGGGAAAGGTTTTAATCTTAGCTGGTGCACCCAGTAATCAATGATGCTTCACAATGGGCCAATCATGCAAATCTGTGATACTGCCACTGTGATCTTTTTTTAATTATAACACATTCTTTACATCTGTCCTGCTGAATATCTTTTAATTGCAATAACACTTCCAGTAGTTTGGGGCACAGCCCCCCTCCCCCCCCCCCCCCCCCCCCCCCCCACCTCCCCCCAACCCTTACAAACCCTCAACCATTTCTGAAAGTGAATCTGAAGAAACAGACTGAGCTCACAGCTGGAAATTCTTCAAGGTTCATTTACATTTTTACATGATTAATTTGAATTTAATATCTTAAATCAAAACCTGATTAATTTAAATAAAATTTTGATGGTGCCCCGGTTCTAATAAACATTGAAGTAATTAGATCGCACTTAATATGATTTCACCAACCAACCTCCCCCCATAATTTAAGACTGCCATACTTTTAGAGCCATGGATTTTTCTGTCGAATCTTTAGCATGAACTCCGTGGATGTGCTTTGCTATTACAAGACGATTATGCTAATTGCTTTTTTTTTAAACGTTGCCACAAAGCTATCAGTCCTCAACTTCAGTTGATGTATTTGAGCAGCGGGCATGGTTGACATTTGCCCCTTTCAAAGAGATGAAACGTTACCAATTCTCCTTGAGCCTTTCTGTTGGGGATGTAGCGGATGCCAGAAGATGATTCATCTTGACTTCGGAGGAAGGGAAAGATGAAGGAGGCAAAAATAGTGTGGTCGAGTAGGTCCCCCTCTGTGGAGGTCCAAGGGGAAGCGAATGCTTTAACAAGGAATGCAAGTTACAGAAAGGACCCTTTACAATTACTCCCAAACCTACTTGAAGGACCAAGGCTCAGATACGCAGATGTTGAAAGCTTAAAAGTGGCGAACGGAAGAGAAGTTAGATTAAGAAGTAGTGATCACACAACAGAAGGCGCACCATTAAACAATTAATTGCCAATGGAAGTAATGGGCTAACGAGATGACTTTCGGATTTGAGGTCCTTGGAGGATACAGATAAGTTGAAGGACATGTGGAACAGTGTTGTTAAAACAAACGAGTACTCTGGTTTGCACTGTTACTAAATAGAGAATAACGTTAAAGGTTGCACGGAATAAGACCTTTGAAGACGGTGGGAAGAGAATGACCCTATGACGAACAATACATTTCTTGGCCTAGATATCAGAGAGCACCATCATGAAGGATCAAGCTCAGGTTATTTAGGTCATAGTCTTGTCATGGCAAAACTGGGTAAGAGCAAAGACCATGGGGTTTTCATAACTTCATAAGTTCATAACTTATAGGAGCAGAATTAGGCCATTCGGCCAGGATGCGAGCAGGTAAGATCATCTCTGACCCCTCTCACCCTGGCCACAAACTCTTTAAATCACTTCCCTCTGGAAGGCGACTCCAGACTGTCAAAACTGCCACAGCCAGACATAAAAATAGCTTTTTTCCATAAGTAGTAGCTCTACTCAATAACCAAAAACCTGCAGCCTCCTTTTGCTCTGGTATTTTATTTAATTCGCATGTTTAATCAATAATGTTTTATTATTAATGTTTAATGTTTTACGTGTTATTCCTAACTGTCACTGTATGTCATGTTGTCACTTGCGGGCGGAGCACCAAGGCTAATTCCTTGTATGTGAATACTTGGCCAATAAACTTAGTAATTAATTAATTCATTCATCAAGTCTACTCATTGTCACTAATGCTCCAAGCTAAACACCTTGTACAGGGAACAGCAAACAACCTGAAGGTTGTACCTGGATACCAAGGTGATTTGAGGGAAGATAGACACAAAAAGATGGAGTAACTCACCGGGACAGGCGGCATGTCACCTATCCCAGGAGAAAAGGAATAGGTGACGCTTCAGGTCGAGAGCCTTCAGCAGACTTGGACTTCGGTTTTGGACCGGGACCCTTCTTCAGACTCTGAAGAAGGGTGCCAACCCAAAACATTACCTTTCCATGTCCTCCAGAGATGCAGCCTGACCCGCTGAGGTAATCCAGCAATTTGTGTTTTACATGTGATTCTGCAATAGTTTTGTACTCTTTCTGCAGGCTTCTGAAGTGCTGTGTAGTCATTATTAGTTCCTGCAATTTACGTTGATGGGACTCTGCCATATATACGTTCATCTGAGAACCTAGCGTCCGTTCTGCAGTGGTATTCACAGTATTCCTACTGCAAGGCTCCTATTCTTTATGCAATATGTTTTATAATGGTTGTATTCTAAAATTAAATGTGTGTGTGCACTGCAGAGTTTATAGTTGAACTGTGAAGTTTATGTAATAATTGACACTTTATTGTAGTTGTCCAGTTTAACAAATGTTATTGCTTGATTTAATGTTATTTATTGGCTGTGCCACAGTATTTACAGAACGAATAATGAGCATCCTATTTTATTTGAATTTTGTAGCTTATTGTGGCTGTTCTATGCTGTCTGTAACAATTCCTTCGGGTAGAAAGTAATGTTGGAAGAGTGTAGTCAATGTTAACAACAGTATCCATATCGTTGGTGTGCTTTCTATCTTGGTTGCATCCTGTATTTTCCAATGTCTTCTTTGCTTTGACCTGTTTATTGAAGAGATGTTTGAAAAGTTACAAGATATGGATTTTATAATTTTATAGGGTTATAGGATTTTAGTTTGGTTTATCTTTCTCACCCTGGCCACAAACTCTTTGAATCACTTCCCTCTGGAAGGCAACTCCGGACTGTCAAAGCTGCCACAGCCAGACATAAAAACAGCTTTTATCCACGAGTAGCTGCTCTACTCAACAGCCAAAACTCTGTAGCCTCCCTTTGATCTGGTATTTTGTTGGTTCACATGCTTGATCAATGGTGTTTTATCATTAATGTTTTATTATTATTCAGGTTTAGTGTTTTCTGAGTCATTCGTAACTGTCACTGTATGTCATGTTGTTACTTGTGGGTGGAGCACCAAGGCAAATTCCTTGCATGTGAATACTTGGCCAATAAACGTACTTACTTACTTACTTATTGTCACGTTTGCTGAGGTACAGTGAAAAGCTCACATTGTGTGCTATCCAGTCAAGAGACTGTACACGATTACAATTAAGCCGTCCGCTGTGTACAGATAAAGAAAAAAGTGCACAACGTTTCGTGCAAGTTGAAGTCCGATAAAGTCAGATTAAAAATCTCACCAATGAGGTAGATGGGAAGTCAGAACCACAATCTAGTTGGTGAGAGGATGGTTCAGTTGCCTGATGTCAGCTGGGAAGAAGCTGTCCATGAATCTGGAGGTACGAGTTTTCAAACTTCGGTACCTCGTGCCTGATGGGAGAGGGGAGAAGAGGGAGTGACCGGGGTGAGACAGGTCCTTGATTTTGCTGGTGGCCTTGCTGAGGCAGTGGGAAGTGCAATAAACATTAACAAGCTGAGGAAGCACAATCTGCCACAGGCAATGATGGTCCAATTCTACACGGCCATCGTAGAGTCTGTTCTCACCTTCTCCATCATGGTCTGCTTTGGCTCAGCCACCGAGCACGACACCTGGAGGCTGCAGCGAATCGTCCGATCAGCAGAGAAGGTTACTGGCTGCAACCTTCCCTCCATTAATGAACTTTACACTGCAAGGGCCAGGAAGCGAGCGGGCAAGATCATCTCTGACCCCTCTCACCCTGGCCACAAACTCTTTGAATCACTTCCCTCTGGAAGGCGACTCCGGACTGTCAAAGCTGCCACAGCCAGACATAAAAACAGTTTTTATCCACGAGTAGTTGCTCTACTCAACAGTCAAAAATCTGTAGCCTCCCTTTGATCTGGTATTTTGTTGGTTCACATGCTTGATCAATGGTGTTTTATCATTAATGTTTTATTATTATTAATGTTTAGTGTTTTCCGAGTCATTCATAACTGTCACTGTATGTCATGTTGTTACTTATGGGCAGAGCACCAAGGCAAATTCCTTGTATGTGAATACTTGGCCAATAAACTTACTTACTTACTTACTTACTTACTTACTTAACAATTAAACAATTAATCTTTATTAAAGTTTATGGTCGTTTTCCAAGGTTCATGGTATCGCACAGCTCAGATATTTCACATACCATTGTTGAACTATGACGTTTATAATTGTTACATGGCATAGATCATAAATGATTGAGCTCTACTGTATATATCAGTGGTGCAGTGTCATAGAGTCATAGAGTCAGATACTCATACTGCGTGGAAACAGGCCCTTCAGCCCAACTTGCCCACACCGACCAACATATCCCATCTACACCAGTCCAACCTGCTTGCGTTTGGCCCATATCCCTCTAAACAAGTCCTATTTTCCCTTCACATTAAACCTATGTCCTCTGGTTCTCGATTTCCCCTTACTCTGGGCAAGATATTTTGATCTCGTCCTCCCATGATTTTATACACCTCCATGAGATCACCCCTCATCTTCCTCCAAGGAATAGAGTCCCAGCCTGCTCAACCACTCCCTATAGCTCAGTCCCATGAGCCCTGGCAACATCCTCTCTGTACCCCGTCCTTTGTGTAATGCATGTTTTGCGGCCTAGTTTATCGAGGTTGTCCTGTGCTGTTTATTAATGCTGTGCTGTGCAGTCGGTAAAGGTTACACAGCGCTGTTCACTCAGCTTGTGTTGTGTGGTTTATTTTAAGTTACACTGTCCGTTCGTGTCGATGAAACTGTGCAGTTGATGTGGTATGCCGTGTAGCTTATGACCGGTATGTTCTTAGTCTGGTTTACGTTGCCCTCCGTTGCACAACGTGGATTTGGAAGGTTGTATGGTGCAGTTTAAAGAAATTGGTCTCCTGGGTTGACATGAATTGTACTGTGCTGTTGTTGCTGTGGTTGTGTATTGTTGAACTGGTTCTACAGGTCATGCGGTGCTGTGTTCTGGAGCTTGGGATGCTGTCGTTTGTTTTGTGCAGTTTATATAGATTGTCCTGTACAGTTTGTGTAGGTTAACTGTGTGATTTATTATGACTGCGGGTCATGAGGTTTATGTGTTAAGTGGATTATGAAGCTCACTGCGCTAGTTATCAAAGTATGACTGTGCAAGATATAAAGTTTGAAGATTCGGAGTATGAAGGTCATACTGTGTGGTTTATGGAGTTAGTACTGAGTTTAGGTCTTTAGTTTAGTTTAGAGATCTTCTTTTATCGAGTCTACATCAGAAGATTAGAAATTGTTCAGCCAGAGCTGAACACACTTCTCGGACAATAGCGTCTTGCTCTCCTTGTGCATAGTGGTGGAAAGACTGGGGGAAACAGGGCCGCGACGTGAACGCCCTTTTCCTTGACCCCAGTTTAGAGATACAGCAAGAAAACAGGTCCCTCGGCCCACTGACTCTGCACTGACTAGAGAGCCACGTACACTAGCACTATCCGACACACTGGAGACAATTTTACAATTTCACCTAAGCTAATTAACCTACAAACCTGCAGGTCTTTGGAGTGTGGGGGGAAACCGGAGCACCCTGAGAAAACCCATGCGGTCAGGGGAAGAACGTGCAACTTCCGTACAGACAGCACCCATTGTCATGATCGAACCGCTGTTAGGCAGCAAGTCTACCGCTGCGCCACCGTGCCGCCGATAATGTACTCTTCAGCTAATAGAGCTTCCGCTGTTTAAGGAGATGACTCCAAGTATTCGTTGGAGATTGTATAATGCTGTTATGGAGCTGGTTCCATGTGGTACACAGAGGTTGTTGGTTATGAACATTGGAGAGTGTAGTTTCTGGATTTTGTACTGTGTGCTTCATATACAGAAGTTGCCCTGTGCATTTTTTGTTTGTGTTTGTAACGTGGTAATAAAGGCTCTCCTTGAAGGTTGCGCTGTGTGGATTTACAATGGCTGTATGGTGTTATTGAAATTGTTTGTAATGTGTCTAATGAAGGTTGTACTTTGTAATTAGCTGTAGTTTGATAGGTTTTTAATTGTTTTTAATTCCACTGAACTGCCAACTGCAATAGTTGTTCCAGGTAGTTTGTAGCTCAGTGACTTTAACAGTGCTAGTTTAGTTTATTTTAGTTTACTTTAGTTTTGTTTAGAGATACAGCACGGAAATGGACCATTCGGCCCATCAAGTCCATGCTGACCAGCGATCCCCGCACATTAACGCTATCCTACACGCCAGGGACAATTTATAATTTTGCCAAGCCAATTAGGCTATGGAGTGTGGGAGGACACTGAAAATCTCAGAGAAAACGCGGGCAGCAATTTTTACCTTACAGCTCTTGCAGCACCAGAGACCCGGGTTCGATCCTGACTATGGGTGCTGTCTGTACAGAGTTTGTACGTTCTCTCCATGACCTGCGTGGGTTTTCTCCGAGATCTTCAGTTTCCTCCCACACTCCAAAGTTGTACAGGTTTGAAGGTTAATTGGCTGGGTGTAAGTGTAAAACATTGTCCCTAGTGTGCGGGGATCGCTGGTCGGTGAGCTGAAGGGCCTGTTTCCGTTCTGTATCTCTAAACTAAAACCCTTGCTGGTCAAGGGGAGAACGTACAAACTCCTTACATACAGCATCCGTAGTCAGGATCGAACCCAGATCTCTGGTGCTGTAAAGCAGCAACACTGGCTCTGCGCCACAGTGCATTGAGGTTACTGTATATTGACCAGTTGATCAGAGTTGCACCCACCCTTTTATTATGGTTTAGCGATGTTATTTTTTATTAGATCTGTGGAGTTTTTGATGTGGTTCACTATTCTGGTCAGTGTGCCACATTAAAGGCTTGGGATTGAGCAATTTTACAATGTTTTTCTAGCAAAAGCCTCTGGTGGTGTCAGCGAGATTAAAATTAGTTGACAGATTTACAGATACAGCGTGGAAACAGGCCCTTCGGCCCACCAGGTCCGCACCGACCAGTTATCCACACACATTATCACTATCCTACACACACTAGGGACAATTTACACTCATACCAAGCCAATAAACCTACACATCTATACGTCTTTGTGTTAATATTGGCCAAATTAAAGACACCCCACAAAATGGAGGATCCCTGCACTTGTCAGAATTGCTTAACCCTTGTCAGCTGAACTTTACAGGCTTTGAATGGCGCCGGCCAGTCTAGGCTGGTATGCAGGATGGTGAGGGGTTCAGGTGTTCTCCTTGTTTCTCCTAAATTGATAAAATATATAGCAGTTTTGCAAACAAACCCTAAATGCATCATTTCGATTGGATCACTGCAAAAGCTCTGTAAATAGTATAAATAATGTTGCGAGATGGTCATCCTGTTAATCGATGATTGGTCGAGCTGTTGAGCCTCAGAGAAACTGTTTGAATCTCAGGGCACATGTTTCAATGTTTATTCTTGTTTGCTTCCTTCTAGAACTTTCTTTCTGTTGGTTACTGTATTATTGGGTTAGGGAAATGTCTATCATATACTGTGTTAATCGATATCTGTTATTGGACTGTATAGAGGCCACCCCCATGTGGTTCGGCCCCTCGAGGTTCGGGGACCTATAAAAGGCCGCTCCCACGTGGTCCTGTGTCGATCTTCTGGGAGAGCGCTTCGGACGGCGTGACCTTCTGGAGTGTCTCTGCTTGAGCGAGCCTAAAGAGGGTTTGGCCAGGCAGATACAAGGATCGAACCCGCGGTGGTTAGGTATAGTAGTGGAACTGTAATTGTGTTTGTAAAAAATAAAGATTAGATGCGCAAGTGCTTGACTCGGTGATTTTTGACTGAAACTAGACTGGGGGGAAGCTTGGAACGAGCCATTTACATTTGAAGTGTGGGAAGAAACCGAAGATCTGGGAGAAAACCTACGCAGGTCACGGGGAGAATGTAGAAACTCCCTACAGGCAGGTCCCTAGTCTATTCTATCGCTGCGCCACTGTGCCGACCTAAATACTGCAAATGAATGCAGAAAATGCTGCAATGTGCTCACCCGGCCAGGCGGCATCAAACAAAATATTGTTGATGCTAAGAATCAGGAATTCAAATACAAAATGCCAGATATATTTAGTTGGGAAGGCAGGTGTATCTGATAGTAACGCCTGTGGCTCAGGAAGTAACAGCCTTAATTCGGGATTCAAGGCCCAGATGAATGTTTTAAGATGACTATTCTTAGCTGGGAGCCCAGTGAGGCAACCAGTGGAAGTGCTGTCAATCGGTTATGTGTTGTTGAACATGCGTTCTCAAGTGGACCTGATTATCCCTGTTAATCTGGCTCGCACTCAACATTACCAACAAAAAATCAATTGGATTGCTTGGTATTGGTGTCTCAGGCAGTTTGCTGTGCACAAATTAGGTATTGTCATGGGTTTAGTTTAGTTTAGAGATACAGTGTGGAGACAGGCCCTTCGACCCACCGAGTCCATGCCAATCCCCGCACACTAACCTATCCTACACATACTAGTAAAAATTTACATTTATACCAAGCAAATTAACCTACAAACATTTATGTCTTTGGAGGAAATCAGAGATCACGTGGAAAACTCACGCTGGACACGGGGAGAGCGTACAAACTCTGTACAGCCAAGCACCCGTAGACAGGATCAAAGCCGGGTCCCTGGCGCTGTAAGGCAGCAACTCTACCACTGCACCACCGTGCTGCCCTGAAGTGAGTTTTTGTTTGGTGCGGTTCACAGACTCGCCAGCCGCCTGCCACTTTTGCGGGCTGGAAGGGTCTGTGAGGTTACAGCCCCTGTTCCATTATCTCAAGGGGCTGCTCCTTGCCTTCTGGCTGGACTTCGCACCCACCATCCTCATCTTCGGACACCCTGTACGTAGGGGAGAGGGTAAGGCCGAGGATGTCCTGGGTTGGGTTGCTCCTGGGCCTGGCCAAGCAGGCCATCCGCGAGTCAGGGCGCCAGGCGGAAGAGGGCTCTGCCCTTTTCCAGGGTTAAGTCCGTGCCCGGGTGGTGTTAGAGAGGGACTACACGCTGTCCATGGGTGCCCCGGGGGAGTTCCGGGACCGCTGGGCTCCGCGGGGGGGTTGAATGCATCCTTGATAAGGATTGTAAGATCGTTTATCGTTTGTCGTGTATTGTGTTGGTGGGTTCTGCTTGTTTTCTTTCTGTACTGTATATATCATTGTAATATTTGAAGAAATATTTTTGATTAATGAAAAAAAAGAAGTGAGTTTTGATAATGTTGAAATTAGGTGTTATGTTACCTAAGTTGCTGCATTGACTACACATCAAAAGTATTTTGGTCTAAGTGCACTGTAAAGTCAGAAAAGGCGTTACTGTATATAATTGCAAGCCTTTTTGTTTTGTTGTAATGAGCAGATTAAAAAAAATCTACTGTAAGCAAAAATGCTGGAGAAACTCAGCGGGTGAGGCAGCATCAATGGAGCAAAGGAATAGGTGACGTTTCGGGTCTCGAAACGTCACCTATTTCCTTCGCTCCATAAATGCTGCCTCACCCGCTGAGTTTATCCGGCATTTTTGTCTACCTTTGATTTTTTTTCCAGCACCTGCAGTTCCTTCTAAAAAAAAAGTGTACTGTGCACTTTATGGTTGTTGGATTGTGTAATTTAAACAGGTTGTACTTTTGGTTGTACTGGGAAGTTCATGCCAGTGTAACCATGTATAGTAGTTGTTTTATGCAAGAATAATAACTGTGTTGAGCAAGATAAACATTTCCTGTAAAACTGCAAATTTCAACTGCTGTAGTATGCAGATTAAGGTAGCTGATGTTCTTAGAGCATGAATTATTTTTGTGGTGTTTACAGTTGTACTGAGCAGTTATGAAGGCTGCATTTACAAATTCAAAGGTGAATTACTCTCCAGCAATTTATACTTATTTAGAGTTACATAATAGTAGTTGTGGCGATTCATGGCAGGTTTATTGAGCAGATTGAAGCTGTTAAATAGCCTAATAGTTAGTGATGGTACTGAATAGTCTTCAGCTATTTTTTCTATTGCAATGAATGAATAACGTTGCACGGTCTAATCGTGCCGTTTTGTTTTGTTTATTTAGTTTAGAGATACTCCGCCCACCGGGTCCACGCCTGACCGCGAACGCCACATGCTAACACTGTCCTACACACAAGGGACAATTTACAAATATACCATACAAACCTGTACATCTTTGGAGTTGAAGATAGATACAAAATGCTGGAGTAAACTCAGCGGGATAGGAAACAACTCTGTAGAGAGGGAATGGGTGAAGTTTCAGGTTGAGACACTTCCGGACCTGAGCCAGATCTGGAAGTGGCCGCGCTGGCTGGCAGCTGCGGCTCGCCTGCAGTCCGTCTGTTTTTTTTTGGGGGTTTTTTTTTGCTGTCTTCTAGTGTTTGTTTTAGTAGAATTTTGTTTTATTAGGTTGTGTATGTGTGGGGGCGGGGGGGGAGAAACAGGGTTTTAGTCTCTCCCTTCGGGGGGATGCGTGTCCCCTGTCACCGTCTGTGCTGAGGCCTAATGGCGGAGCAATGACGGCATTCGGTGGTGGCCCAGCAAAGAGATGCGGGGCTCCAGCGGTGGCGGCCTGGTTTGGAGCTGCGGTGCTCCAGCGGTGGCGGCCCAGCTTTGGAGCTGCGGTGCTCCCAGCGGTGGCGGCCCAGCTTAGAGCTGCGGTGCTCCAGCGGTGGCGGCCCAGCTTAGAGCTGCGGTGCTCCAGCGGTGGCGGCCCAGCTTAGAGCTGCGGTGCTCCAGCGTGGCGGCCCAGCTTAGAGCTGCGGTGCTCCAACGGTGGCGGCCCAGCTTAGAGCTGCGGTGCTCCAGCGGCGGCGGCCCAGCTTAGAGCTGCGGTGCTCCAGCGGCGGCGGCCCAGCTTAGAGCTGCGGTGCTCCAGCGGTGGCGGCGGCCCAGCTTAGAGCTGCGGTGCTCCAGCGGTGGCGGCGGCCCAGTTTAGAGCTGCAGTGCTCCAGCGGCGGCGGCCCAGCTTAGAGCTGTGGTGCTCCAGCGGCGGCCTGGATCGCCTCAGTGCAGAGGGAGAACTAGGAGGGATGAAGACAATGACTTAAGACTTTTCGCCTTTCTGGTGCCTGGTGAACTCACTGTGGTGTATGTTAAATATGTGTTTATTGTGTGTTTTGTTTTTTTATTATATGTTATGACTGCATGGTAACAATTTCGTTCAGACCGAAAGGTCTGAATGACAATAAAGGAATCTAATTTAATCTAATCTAATTCTTCAAGCATTTGATCTGTCATTTTCACATCTTACTCTTCCACGTCCCTTCTGTCTCCCTCTCCCCTGACTCTCAGTCTGAAGAAGGGTCTCGACTATTATCAGACTCTTGAATGGATATCTGATAAGCTTAGGATGTATACCTGATACCCAGTTTTAGTTTGGTTTTGAGATTCAGTGCGGAAACAGGCCTTTCGGCCCACTGAGACCGAGTCGACCAGCGATGCCTGCACACTAACACTATCCTACACACACTAGGGATAATGCACAATTTTACCAAGCCAATTAGCCTACAAACCTGTACATCATAAGGTCATAAGTGATAGGTGTAGAAGTAGGCCATTTGGCCCATCAAGTCTACTCCGCTATTCAATCATGGCCGATCTACTGTATCTCTCCCTCCTAACCACATTCTCCTTCCTTCTCCCCAAAACCTCTGAGACCTGTACTAATCAGGAATCTATCTATTTCTGCCTTACATATATTCACAGACATGTCCTCCACAGCCTTCTGTGGCAAAGAAATCCACAGATTCACCACCCCCTGACTAAAGAGATTTCTCCTCATCTCCTTCCTAAAAGAACGTCCTTTAATTCTGAGACTATGACCTCTCGTCCTAGACTCTCCCACTAGTGGAGACATCCTCTCCTCATCCACACTATCCAAGCCTTTCACTATTCTGTCTGTTTTAATGAGGTCCTCCGTCATTCTTCTAAACTCCTGCGAGCCTTTGGAGTGTGGGTGGAAACCCATGCAGGTCACGGGGAGAACTTGCAAACTCTGTACAAACAGCACCCATAGTCAGGATTGAACCCGGGCCTCTGGCGTTGAAGAGCAGCAACTCTACTGCTGCGCCACCGTGCCGCACAATTCTATCTCGTTGTGGCCCTCGCCCTTTTTCATTTACCTGTATTTTCTTTGCCGATGCAGCATTATATTTGGCATGGTTTGATTGTGTTGAAGTATGTCTTACCTGGATAGCACGCAAGATTATTTTTTTTTCACAGCATCTTGGTACATGTGACAATAATAGAACAATACCAATACCATTTAATGCATTCTGTTAATTTTTATGATGGTCATTGCTAAGACACCTTGTTATATTCTAGATGATTAGCCACAGTGGCAGTGGTGGGATCTGAACTCGCGAGTCTGGGCTGTGGATCAAGAGTTGGGAAGCACAGTGGCACAACAGTAGAGTGCAGAGCCAGGGACTCCGGGTTCGGTCCTCACTACGGGTGCTGCCTGTACGGAGTTTGTACGTTCTCCCCCGTGACCACGTGGGTTTTCTCTGCGATCTTCGGTTTCCTCCCATACTCCAAAGGAGTACAGGTTTGAAGGTTAATTGGCTTGGCATCAATGTAAAATTATCCCAAGTGTGCAGAGGATAGTGTTAGCATGCGGGGATCGGTGGTCGGTCCGGAGTTGGTGGGCAGCAGGGCCTATTTCTGCTCTGTGCCAGGGCTTGAAAGCAATCATCTCCTACAAGGCGAAATCAGGAGGCAGCTCAAATGTCAGCGTCCATCGCTCCCTGACGAGCTCAATGTGCTTTACGCACGCTTTGATAGGGAGAACACTGATGTGCCTTCCCAAGCCCCCATTCGCCGTGATGGTATTTTAGTCACAGTCTTCAGGGGGGTGAACCCTCGGAAAGTGCCTGGACCTGATGGCGTACCCAGGCATGTTTTAAAAACCTGGGTGGACCAACTGGCTGGAGTTTTTACGTACATTTTCGACCTCTCACTTCTGAGGTCTGAGGTTCCCACCTACTTTAAAAGGGCATCAATTATACTGGTGCCCAAGAAGAGTAAGGTGACGTGCCTCAATGACTATCGACCTGTGGCACTAACGCCTGTGGTGATGAAGTGCTTCGAGAGGTTGATCATGGCGCAAATCCACTCATACCTCGACAAAAACCTGGACCCACCGCAGTTCGCTTACCGCCACAACAGATCAACGGTGGATGCGATCTCGCTGGCTCTCCACTCCACTCTGGACCACTTGGACAACAAAAACTTATATGTCCGGCTGTTATTCATTGACTACAGCTCGGCATTTAACACCATCATCCTCTCCAAGCTGGTTACCAAACTCGCAGATCTGGGTCTCTGCGCATCCCTCTGAAAATGGATCCTCGACTTCCTCATTCACAGACCACAGTCTGTGCGTATTGGTGGAAATGTGTCATCCTCGATAACAATCAGCATGGGAGCACCTCAAGGCTGCATGCTCAGCCACCTGCTGTACTGACTCTATACTCATGATTGTGTAGCCAGACTTTGTGCGAACTCCATCACCAAGTTCGCTGGCGACACCACTGTTGTGGGATGAATCACTGATGGGGACAAATCAGAGTATAGAAGTGAGATTGACCGATTGACCAAATGGTGCCAGCACAATAACCTGGCTCTCAACACCAGCAAAACCAAGGAATTGATTGTGGACTTTGGAAGGAGTAGGTTCGGGACCCATAGTCCCGTTTATATCAATGGGTCGATGGTGGAAAGGATCAAGAACTTCAAATTCCTGGGCGTGCATATTTCCGAAGATATCTCCTGGTCCCAGAACACTGATGCAATTATAAAGAAAGCACATCAGCGCCTCTACTTCCTGAGATTACGAAGAGTCGGTCTGTCAAGGAGGACTGTCTCGAACTTCTACAGGTGCACAGTACAGAGCATGCTGACCGGTTGCATCGTGGCTTAGTTCGGTAACTTGAGCATCCAGGAGCGGAAAAGAATGCAGAAAGTTGTGACCACTGCCCAGTCCATTATTGGCTCTGGCCTCCCCACCATCGAAGGGATCTATCGCAGTCGCTGCCTCAAAAAGACTGCCAGCATCATCAAGGACCCACACCATCCTGGCCACACACTCATCTCTCCGCTGCCATCAGGTAGAAGGTACAGCTGTTCCTGACCCTGGTACATCCAGGTTCAGGAACAGCTTCTTCCCCACAGCCATCGGACTATTAAACACAACTTCAAACAAACTCTGAACTATAACAGCCTATTGCACTTTATCTGTTTATTTATGTGTGTATATATATATTCTATGGTACATGGACACACTGATCTGTTCTATATTCATGCCTACAATATCCTGTTGTGCTGCAGCAAGCAAGAATGTCATTGTCCTATCTGGGACACATGACAATAAACTCTCTTGACTAACTTACCTAAGTTAGTGGATTTCTAGCTAACTTAGTGTTTACAATGACAGTAGGGAGTACTTGTTCACAGTGCTTGAAATCTGTAACTTTTGCTTTGCAGCGGTCAATATATTTATTGACCAGTAGACATATCGAGTACTTGCACCTAATAGATTATTGAAGGCGCATCATGCAACTTGTAGTCATTGTAGTGTGCAATTCATCGTGGTTAGATGGTACATTTTATAACTGTGTCGATGGATAACCTCAGATCATTGCTCTCTGCTGTCGATATTAATTTATAGTGATTATATCAGGTACTTTGGTGTGGTAATATACACTAGTTTTGATGTAATTATGCAATATAGGTTCATTAAATTAAGTAGCTTTATTTTACTTAATTGAATAGTCTATAGTAATTTATTCATTAGCTATCGCATGATTCTTGAGGTGTAATCGGCATGATGCCTCACAGCGTCAGGGACCCGGGTTCGATCCTGACTACGGGTGCTGTCTGTACGGAGTCTGCACGTTCTCCCCGCGACTGCGCGGGTTTTTTTCCGGGATCTCCGGTTTCCTCCCACACTTCAGAGGCGTACGGGTTTGTGGATCAATTGGCTTGGTGTAATTGTAAATTGTCCCTAGTGTGGGACCAGGACAGTGTTAAAGTGTGGGGATCGCTGGCCGGCACGGGCCCGGCGGGCCGAAGGGCCTGTTTCCGCGCCGTATCGCTAAACTAAACTAAATTATACTGTGCAGATGATAACAATTACACTGTGTCGGGAGTATTAACTGAACTGAGTATCTCCAAATAGTTAAATGAGCATTTATATTAGAAATCTTGAGTTGGCTTTGATAGTTTGACAAGATTACTCTATGTTCGTTACACTGTGCAGTCTATTCTGGACTGGCCCGGTATTTATTTCTGCAGTCGTATTGTGAAGGCTTCAGAATACTGAGTAGCTAATAATAGTTTATTTTACAGTTTATGGGTTTATTTTGTTCGCATTACAGTGGTTAACATAAAATTTATAGTATTTGTACTGGACAACTTAGAGTGCTTTTACAGTATAGTTTACAGCTGCTGTGCAGTGCAGGTTAAAACACTGATTAGTTTATAGTAGCAAATAGTGCGGTTTCATTGTGTACTTAATGGTTCTGAATGGTTTATGGAGCTTATATAATGCCGGTTTTGAAAAATTGATATATGCATTTACCATGTGGGAGCAAGGAACTGCAGGAGCTGGTTTACACATGGGGATACACAGTGTTGGAGTAGTGCAGCAGGTCAGGATTCACCCTGAGAGAACATAAAGAGGTGAGGATTCAGGTCGTGACCTTCCTTCTGACCCGAAATCTACGTTCTCCAGAGATGTTCTGAAGAAGGGTCCGGACCCAAAATGTCACCTGTCCATGCTTTCCAGAAATGCTGCCTGGCCCACTGAGTTACACCAACACTTTGAGTCCTTATGCATTTACGGCACCTTCCGTGTAGGGAATAGTTTAAGTAAACCTGCCAGTCTGCCAGTTCCATTGTTGGCTCTATAACTGGGACACTGTACAGGTTAAATTGATTGGTTGCAGAGTATTTAATGAACAGAATGTCAAAATTGAACAATAATGAGTAAACATCTAACATGCTGTGGACAATGAATCACCAGACATTGATCCAGAAGTTGATCCAGTGCTGCAGGATGGCACAGCGGTAGAGCTGCTTCCTCACGATGCCAGAGATCCGGGTTCGATCTGTGCGGAGTTTGAACGCTCTCCCCGTGACTGCGTGGGTTTTCTCTGGCAGCTCCGGTTTCTGCCCACACGCAAAAGACGTCGGGTTTGTAGGTTAATTGGCTTCAGTGAATTGCCCCTAAGTGTGTAAGATGCAAAAGTGGAACTAGTGTGAGGGTGATCAATGGTCGGCACGGACTCGGCGGGCCGAAGGTCCAGTTTCCGAGCTGCATCTCTAAGCTAAACTAAAGAGAGAACACAAGCACCTGTGCTGGGCAGATTACCTTGACACAAATAAAGTTCTGAGCCCGGCCAGCTAGACACAGGCTGATCCAACTCCTAAATCTTCACAGTTTATTGTGCAACTTATGCTGTGCTATTCAGTTGATCAAGCACTTTATCACAGTGTTTGATCACCATTCTGTACTGCAATATATAAGATACTTTATTGTGGGAATACTGAGTCGTTTTGCAGTAATTGTGCCATATATACGCCCAAGCTTGGCAGAAATGGCAGGGTGCAAATCAACCTAGGGTCAGGTAGCTCTTGATCCTAGTGACTAGTGGAGGAATAGATTCAAAGTTGAGATCATTGGCATTTTACTATTAAGGGAATCAAGGTATCTGGTGATAATGCTGTTTATAGTACAACAACTTCTATTGCGATCTAGTATTTTTGGGTCTGAAGAAAGGTCTCGACCCAACACGTCACCTATTCCTTCTCTCCAGAGATGCTGCCTGACCCGCTGAGTTCCTCCAGCTTTTTAATGACTATCTTCGGTTTAAACCAGCATCCGCAGTTCCTTCCTACACATTAGAATTTGTGCGTTGATCCCTGCTCTCCAAAAAATTGATTCAATTGACTTCAATAAAGCCAACCTTGGAAGCACAGTGTTTAAGAAGGAACTGCAGATGCTGGAAAATCAAAGGTAGACAAAAGTGCTGGAGAAACTCAGCGGGTGCAGCAGCATCTATGAAGCGATGGAAATATGAGAGGAGGTTGTGAAACTGTCTCCAGAGGGAGGAGGAGAACTTCTTCAAAGTATGAGAGGTGGTTGTGAATCTGAAGAAGGGTTTCGGCCCGAAACATTGCCTATTTCCTTCACTCCATAGATGCTGCTGCACCCGCTAAGTTTCCCCAGCACCTTTGTCTACCTTGGAAGCACAGTGCAGCACCCATCACAATAGAGCTACACAGCACAGAAACAGGCCCTTCAGTCCCCCTCCCCCCCGTCCATACTGACCATGTTGGTATACTGGGCCAGTCACATTTGCCTGCATTTGGCCCATTGCCCTCTAAACCCTTCCCATTCATATATCTGTCCAAATGTCTTTTATAAGTTGTAATTGTATCTGCTTCTATAGCTTCGTCTGGCAGCTCGTTTCAGATTGCAACTTCTTTCTGAGTGAAAATTCTGAGTGACACTGTTAGAAACATAGACAATAGGTGCAGGAGAAGGCCATTCGGCCCTTCGAGCCAGCACCGCCATTCAATATGATCATGGTTGATCATCCAAAATCAGTCCCCCTTTCTGGCTTTATTCCCCATTTCCCTTGATTCCTTTAGCCCTGAGAGCTAAATCTAATGGTCCTGTCCCACTTGGCCGTCATTTGCACGCCATTTACGCAACCTGGTAGCATGTGAGTAGCGCAGGACGGGCGCATGGAGTGGCGTGATGCGCGGAATCGCGCAGTGCGCCAGGATTTCGTCCTGCACGAAACCTTCACGCGCCACCGGCCTGTCGCGCAAATGACGGCCAAGTGGGACAGGGTGACGTTTCAGGTCGAGACCCTTCTTCAGACTGAAACATCGTTCTTTCCTTCTCTCCAGAGGTGCTGCCGGTCCCGCTGAGTTACTCCTGCATTTTGTGTCTATCTTCAATTTAAACCAGCATCTGCAGTTCCTTCCCACAGATTAATTTGGTCGGCAGCGTGCTACTTTTCATTCACCTCTTTTTTTGGATAGGGGCACCACTCAAGAAACGGGAACATTTTAGAAAATCACCATAAATATCATAAACTGGGTAAATACCATAAACTGGGTATTCAAATGATGTCACGACCAGCCGCCTGTCGCGTAAATGACGGCCAAGCGGGACAGGCCCTTAACTCCCCCTTGGTCTCACCAGCCACCTCCGGACCCACAAATAAAAACACTGAAGTCATGGTCTTCTTCGACTACGAAGGACAAACAACAACAAACTCCCTCTTTGAAAACATCCAGTGAATCAGCCTCCGCTGCCTTCCGTGGCAGAGAATTCCACAGATTCATAACCCTCTGGGTGAAAAAGATCTTCCGCGTCTCAGTCCTAAACGGCCTACCCCTTATTCTTAAACTGTGACGCCTGTTTCCGGACTTCCCCAATATCGGGAACATTTATCCTGCATCTACCCTGTCCAATCCTCTAAGAATGTCATGTGTTTCTATAAGATTCCCACTCACCCTTCTAAATTCCAGCGAATACAAGCCCAGTCGACCCTTTCTTTCATCATACGTCAGTCCCGCCATCCTGGGAATTAACCTGGTGAACCTACGCTGCACTCCCTCAATAGAAATAAAGTCCTTCCTCAAATTTGGAGACCAAAATTGCGCACAATACTCCAGGTGCAGTCTCATACTCCAGGTGCTGGTCCCACTTAAATCTCACTCCTATCACCTTAAGCCTATGCCCCCTAGTTTTAGAATCCTCTACCCTGTGGTGAAGATTCTAAGCATTTACTTTATCATGCCCCTCATGATCTTGTACACTTTAATACGGTCAGCTCTCAGCCTTTTACGCTCCAAGGAAATGTGTGCCAGCCATTTCAACCTCTCCCTACACTGTGCCACCGTGCCGTCTTCTACGCCCATTCCAACAAGATATATGTAAGCTAATGGATTGCTATGACAATACAGAATATGCTGCATATACTCTTCAAATCAGGCAGTAACTGTGGAGAAATAACAAGTAAACATCCAGGTTGCTGATCTAACTGTATTCTTGAACCATATGTTGAAAAGTCTTTGAGCTGAAACGTTAGGTCTATTTCTCTTTCGATATCCAGATCGTTTCGCTGAACACCTTTGCTCAGTCCACCTGAATCGACCTAATCTCCCAGTTGTTAAACACTTTAATTATCCTTCCCATTCCTACGCAGACCTTTCTGTCCTAAGTCTCCTCCATTGTCAGTATGAGGCTAAACGCAAACTGGAGGGACAACATCTCATATTTCGCTTGAGCAGTTTACAGCCCAGTGGTATGAATATTGATTTCTCTAACTTCAGGTAGCCCTGGCATTCCCTCTCTCTCCATTCCTCCCCCACCCAAGTCACACAAGGTTCTCGTTTTCACCCAACAAACAGCTAACAATGGCCTGTTTCCTTTATCGTCGTTACTTTTAAATCTTTCATTCATTGTTCTTTATCTCTCTACATCATCTCTCCACAAATCATTGTTTCCCTTATCCCTAATCAGTCTGAAGAAGGGTCTCAACCCGGAATGTCACCCATTCCTTTTCTCCAGAGATGCTGCCTGTCCTGCTGAATTACTCCAACTTTTTGTGTCTATCTTCAAATCCAGTGGTTGTAAAATTCTGCAGAAAATACAACATCACTTTAAATTTTAAATCAAATCAGAGAGTGTAACATTGTGGAATGCCAAAATCTATAAGTTCAAACTACAAAATATGCGGAGAAAAGGGAACTGTATCGGGCATGCGCACCATAATCCCCACGTGTTGAAGCAATAAACAATAAGGGCTGGTGTTCCCCAGATACTGTCAATGACCAACGTTACAAGCACCATAAAAATAACCACTGTCAGAATAAAATAAACAAACTACTGTAGTGTAAAGGAATTGCAGTCACTGGATTCTTGAGTAAACACAAAATGTTCATAAGTTCATAAGCGATAGGGACAGAATTAGGCCATTCCCCCCATCACAGGTTGGGGCAGCGGTAGAGTTGCTGCCTTACAGCGAATGCAGCACCGGAGACCAGGGTTCGATCCTGACTACGGGTGCTGTCTGTACGGAGTTTGTACGCTCTCCCCATGACCTGCGTGGTTTTTCTCCGAGATCTTGAGTTTCCTCCCACACTCCAAAGACGTACAGGTATGTAGGTTAATTGGCTTAGTAAATGTAAAAATTGGCCCTAGTGGGTAGAAACATAGAAACATAGAAATTAGGTGCAGGAGCAGGCCATTCGGCCCTTCGAGCCTGCACCACTATTCAATATGATCATGGCTGATCATCCAACTCAGTATCCCGTACCTGTCTTCTCTCCATACCCCCTGATCCCTTCAGCCACAAGGGCCACATCCAACTCCCTCTTAACAACGAACTGGCCTCAATTACCTTCTGTGGCAGAGAATTCCACAGATTCACCACTCTGGGTATAGGATAACGTTAATGTGCGGGGATCGCTGGTCGGCACGGACTCGGTGGGCCGAAATGGCCTGTTTCCGCGTTGTACCTTTAAAAGTGTGCTCCGCCATTCAATCACGGCTGATCTATCTCTCCCTCCTAACCCCATTCTCCTGTCATTACCCGCATAACCTCTGACACCCATACTGCCCTACTTTGACAAAAGGAAGCATAGGCGTGAGGACACCGTGTTTTTCTTTCAGCTCTCTGTGATGGAATTTCTTACTTCTCTGGTATAAATATTTTCAAATTGTACTGAGAGAAGACCTATTTTGTTCACCATTGTGTAGAGCATGTCTCAATTACCCTAAAACAAGCAATAACTCAATTTTGACAAAATTTGTCAGTTGATTCCATTTGTCAAATTAGGGCAGCATACTAATCAAGAATCTATCTATCTCTGCCTGAAAAATATCCATTGACTTGGCCCCCACAGCCTTCTGTGGCAATGAATTTCACAGATTCACCACCCTCTCACTATTGAAATTCTTTCTCATCTCCTTTCTAATGGCAGGTCCTTTAATTCTGAGGCTATGACCTCTGGTCTTAGACTCTCCCATTAGTGGAAAAATCCTTATCACATCCACTCTATCCAGGCCTTTCACTCGTCAGTATGTTTCAATGAGGCTCCCCCTCATCCTTCTAAACTCCTGCCAGTGCAGGCCCCAGTGGTAGAATAACTGTCAGATAGCATTTCTGGAAGAAATGGGTAGTCGATGGATAACCAACATTTTGCGTTGGGACCCTTCTTCAGACTGATTATGTGGGAGGTGGGGCAGAGAGGGAGGGGATTAGAGAAAGCTTGATGAATGGAGAGACAGGCCAAAGCCTGGCCAGTAGCAGGTTGATACAGGTGTAGGGGGAGGAGTTGACAATTAGATGGTGGACACAGGTCAGAGGTGTGAAGATTGAAGTGTTGTGAAATGTGAGGCTGGGGGAAGGAATGTAAAGTTGAGGAAGGTCCTGAGCCAAAATGTTGCTTATTCTTGCCCGCCAGTGATGCTGCCGAACAAACTATTGAATTCTAAATCCCGAGAATAACACATTCAGTCCAGAACCCATCTTTGGAATTGCAAACCAAAAATGCTGGTGATATTTGACAGATCAGGCAGCACCTATCAAATAGCCTGGATAGAGTGTATATGGAGAGGATGTTTCCACTATTGGGAGAGTCTAGGACCAGAGGCCATAACGTCAGAATAAAAGGGCGTACCATGAGAAGGAATTTCTTCAGTCAGAGGGTGGTGAATCTGAGGAATTAATTACCGCAGAAGGCTGTAGAGGCCAAGTCAATGGATATTTTTAAGGCAGAGATAGTTAGATTATTGATATAGTATGGGTGTCAGGGGTAATGGGGAGAAGGTAGGAGAATGGGGTTGAGGGGGAAAGCGAGATCAGCCATGATTGAATGGCGGAGTAGACTTGATGGGCCGAATGGGCTAATTCTGTTCCTATTACTTAAGAACATGAGCACCCGAGGAGAGAGGAACAGAGTTAAGACGTGACCCTTTCACCTCATCTGAAATAATTCATTGGCAGACGTGTTTATTAGCAGGTAGAAAAATGGTGATAAGGTGCTGCTGGGAGCGAGGGGAATAAAAACAAACCAGAGGGGGATCTATGATAGCTCGAAAGGCGAGGGGGATTAAATAATCAACTGTTCACAGAGGATAGTGCGACAATGGGCATCTTGCGATATTTTTGTTTGTTCTTGGAACGGAAATGTTCGCTTTCTCTAACCTTGGATTTGTTTTCAATTTGCAAAAATAACCACACATTTTGCCCGGCCCCCTTGAGCACCCTGTAAACTAAGTAGTTTTAAAGGCTGATTGAGAAAGATAATGAGAACTGCACAGGGGTTCTCGGTGGGCCAGAGAGGAAAGCGCGGCTCTGGGTTCCTGCAGAGTCCTCTGGGCTTGCCTTGGCTACCTTGCAGTGCTTGTTACACCGCTGATTGTGAAAGAAAAATTGATTTGGCTCCCACCCTGTATGTTTAACATGGATTAACACTTGGAATGATGCAGGCATTTACCTTCCGCTGAATTTCTGAAGAAAAACAATCCAATTCCCCTTGAAAGTTCCCGATGCTGGGTAGCGTTGATAAAAAATAATCAAATGCTTGTGACCAAAGCCATTTGGTGTGGTGGGGGGAGGGGGGGAGGGGGGGGGGGACAAAAATCAAGATGAGGCCGTTTTTTATAAGACCATTGTTATTTTATGTTTTTCTGAAAAGGGTGAAGTTATTAACAAATCTGCTCGATGGACATGACAGGTCCTCCCCAGCTTACAAACGCTTGACTTAAGTACCACACGTACATAGTTTTAGACATAGTGGGTGGTAAAAGGCCCTTCGGCCCTCTGAGTCCGCACCGACCAATGATCGCCCCGTACACTAGTTCTATCCTACACACAGGGACAATTTACAGAAGACAGCTCACCTACAAACCTGCGCGTCTTTGGAGTGTGGGAGGAAACCGGCGATCCCGGGGAAAACCCACGCAGGATAACTTCTGATTCCATTCACCAGCGGACCAGCAGAATGGTGGACTTTAGGAGGAGAGGAGCACCCCTGTCCCCTGTCTCTGTCAATGGTGTGGATGTGCAGTTTACCAGGGAGTACAAATACCTTGGAGTTCACCTGGACAGTAAACTGAAGGTAGACAAAAGTGCTGGAGAAACTCAGCGGGTGCAGCAGCATCTAAGGAGCGAAGGTAAAAGGCAACGTTTCGGGCCGAAACCCTTCTTGAGACAAGGGAGTGGAGAAGTTGAGGCGGTTGATGTCGCGACAGCAGTTTTAGATAAAAAGTTCTAAAGCTGGAAGTCCACGAGGTGGGGTCCACGAGGGGAAAAGGGAAATTGGGGCCGAGGACTCCTTCCCATGGAAGAACGCTGTGAGGCGGAGGCGACGGTAGAAGAGCTCCAAGTCGTGGTGGGCGCGGAACTCGTTGAGGTGGGGACGGAGGGGGACAAAGGTAAGACCTCTGCTGAGGACTGACCATTTGGTGTCGGAGAGGGGGAGTTCGGGAGGGGGTTGGGGCCAGAGGAAGGCAGGTGAGTGGACTGAGGGCCATGTCTGGTGTGGGGGTAGTGTCTGGTCAGGGGGTGGGGGGGTATGAGGACTGTAGTGTGGGAGACAAGGGAGTGGAGAGGTTGAGGCGGTTGATGTCGCGACCACAGTTTTGGATAGAGAGTAAACTGTACTGGTTCAGGAACGCTGAGGCCCTGTACAAGAAGGGACAGAGCCGGCTGTTCTTTTTTTTTTTTTTGTCAGAAGTAAGTACAGTAGTGTGGTACTTAAGTACCTAATTCATACATACATATTTCCATTCTTGTACAACTTCGTACTTTTGATTTAATAATAAAAGAACAGTGAGAGAAAAAAGAAATAAAGAGTGTCGGAATAGATAGACAAGCGAGTAGAAACAGATAGCCAAAGAAATACAGGAACGAGATAAGAAGCTAAAAAGATTGAAAGAAAAGGAGAAAGTAAAGGACAGAGAGATTAGGAGAGATCTACCTATTTCGTATTTTTGCCCATCCGTCACCCGGTTTCTAAAAACCATTTAATTTCTTATGTTGCACCATCTGCTTGTAAAAGTTGATAAAAGGAGACCAAGTCTTTAAGAATAGGTCTACTTTGCCTAGTAGGAGGAATCTCATTTCTTCAAGGTGTAGCATTTCAGACATGTTTGAGATCCACATTTTGAATGTTGGCGTGGTAGCGTTTTTCCAAAATTTGAGTATACGTTTTTTTGCTGTTATTAGACCGTAATTAAGAAAAGCTTCTTGGAATATAGTTAGTTTGCTTCCCTCTTCCATTGATCCAAAGATAATCAGTTCTGTATTGGGGTTCAATTTTGTGTTAAATAGTTTTTTAAAAATTCCAAAAATGTAATTCCAAAATTTATACAGTTTTATACAAGAGACAAAGGAATGTGCTATAGTGACATTTTGCGTTAAACATTTGTCGCAGATGGGGGAAACATTTGAAAATATTTTATTTAGTCTAGTTTTCGAATAATATAGTCTGTGTAAAATTTTAAATTGAATTAGGTTATGTCTTACATTGATTGAACATTTATTTACATATAATACATTTTTTTCCCATCTATCATTTGGAATTTTTATCAATAACTCTTGTTCCCAGTCCCTTCTAATTGCCTCTGTTGTTGGTGTTTCTATATTTAGAATTGTATTATATAAGTAAGATATTAAATTGCTTGATTCTGCCTTTCTAATCATTCCTGGAGTTAATATAAATCAATATATCTGGAGTTAAAGTTTGATATCCTTGTATATATATTTTCAAATAATCTTGAATTTGAAGATATTTGAAATATTGATTACTTTTCAAATTATATTTTAGTTGTAATTGTTGGCATGATAAAAGTTTTCCCATTTCATACATATCTCCCATCATTTTAATTCCTATTCTTTCCCAATGGATAAACGTTTTATCAATAATGGATGGTTTGAATGAGGGATTATTAGTTATTGGAGAAAGAAGCGATAATTTTCTTAATTTTAAAGTTAATTTTATTTGTTTCCAAATTCGTATTATACTATGAATAATTGGATTCTTCGTATATATTATATTGTTCAGTTTCATCGGGGAAAGAAGGATTGCTCCTATATTATAAGGGGAACAATCCTCTTTCTCCATTCTTATCCAATCTCCTGTTGGGCAGAACTGTCCAACCAATAGATTATATTTTTAATATTCATTGCCCAATAGTAATACAATAAGTTAGGAAGTGTCAGTCCCCCTGATTCTTTAGATTTACACAAGTGTTTTTTTTTTATTCTGTGTGATTTATAATCCCATATGAAGTTTATAATATCAGAGTCTAGTATTTTAAATAATTTTTTAGGTAAGTATATTGGTATTGATTGAAATAGGTACAATATTTGTGGTAAGAAGATCATTTTTATCACGTTTATTCTGCCTATTAAGGACATCGGCAGTGTTTTCCAAAATTTTATCAACCCATTTAATTTAGTTAATAAAGGCATATAGTTTGCGTTGAGTAATTATTTATATTTCCTAGTGATTTGAATGCCCAAATACTTAAATTTTTCTGTTGCAATTCTAAAGGGGAATTTCAAAAAATGTGTCCGCTCTTGAGGTTTTATCGTCATAATTTCGCTTTTGTTCCAATTTATTCTATAGAAAAAGAACCAAATTCCTCTATTAAGTTTAGTATATTTGGTATGCTAATTTGCGAATTTGTAATATATAGTAATATGTCGTCTGCATATAATGAAATATTATTATTTGAGTGTTTGGTATTACATCCATAAATATTCGGATGACTTCTTATACTTTCTGCTAAAGGCTCTATCACTAGTGCAAATAGCAGGGGCGATAGTACGCACCCCTGCCTATTGCCCTTTGCTAATTGGAATTTCGGGGATAATATATTATTAGTCAGTATTCTAGCCGTCAGCTTATCATATAATAATTTTACCCATGAGATAAAGTTATCTCCCATGTTAAATTTTTGCAATACTTTGAATAAATATTGCCATCTACTTGATCGAAAGCTTTTTCTGCATCCAATGAAATAATTGCTAGTTCTTCTTCAGTATTATGTGAAAAATTAAAAAAAAAGTGTATAGAAACATAAAGTCTTAAATGTTAATATTAATATTAATAATATTATGAATGTATCTAATAAGTATTTTTTATCAATATGTTTCTACAACTAATAAAAATATTTATCAAAAAAAAAGTATTATGTGAGTACATTATATTAGACAGCCGTCTCAAATTGCTAAAAGAGTATCTCATTGGTATAAACCCTGTTTGGTCCGGGTTTATTAGTTTGCTAACATATTTACTCAATCTTCTCGCTAGGGTCTTTGCTAATATTTTTTTATCTGTATTTAGGAGTGTAATAGCTCTGTATGAGCCTGGATCTTCAAGATCTTTATCCTTTTTTGGTATAAGTATAATCGTTGACTCAGTTAATGTTTCTGCTAGTTTATTTTCTTTAAAAGCGTATATATATAAATCTTGCAGGCGTGGAGAAATTATCTCATAGAACCTTTTATAGAATTTCATGGACTCCATGGTTACTAATTTTATTTGGGATTATAAGAATCATAGAATAATTAAAAAGCAATCTATGTAAATCAAAAATAAATGGTGGCTTTGCACTGCCTAAATTTTATGTTTTATTATTGGGCAGTTAATATAAAAAATACGATTTTTTGGTTGGGTGAACTAGATAAACAACCAAATTGGTTAAAGATGGAAAAAGAAGACTGTACCCCTTTTGAAATTAGTTCGATTTTATTTGCTAATACTCCAATACATAAGAAAATTTATAAAGAAAACCCATTAATAGAAAGTGGAATAGTATTTGGAAACAATTAAAAAAAACATTACAATTACAGAATGTACCACTAGCTCTTCCAATAGTAAAACAATATTTCTTTTAAACCTTCATTGATGGACAAAGGTTTCTAAAAATGGAAGAACTATGGAATAAATAAGATCGGTGATCTTTATAGGGAAAACATCTTTCTCTCATTTCAGGAATTACAACAAATTATGGATTACATTTTAAAGAATATTTTCGATATCTACAAATTAGAGATTATATTAAATCAAATACAGTGGATTTTAGGAATAAGAAAGACAGAAATTTTAGATGAATGTTTAAAATAAACATCCGAATACAGAGAAATTAATATCATATATTTATAATATTTTATTGGAAAATGATTTTTACCCAAATACGGATAAATATAGACAAGCATGGGAAAAATGAATTAGGTCAAGTAATCAGTAGAGAAGTATGGAATGAAAGTTTACAATATATAATTCATTGTTCATTAAATGCTAGACACTCCTTGATACAATTTAAAGTTATACATAGATTACATCTCTCAAAGTCCAAATTAAATAGAATTTTCTCAAATGTGTCCGCAATATGTGATAAGTGTCAACAATTAGAAGCCAATTTAACGCATTCATTCAACAAAATGTATAAAAATCACTAATTTTTGGATAGAAAATTTTAAGATAATCTCAATTTAGTTAATGCAAAGTTGATTTCCAGACTCAAAACTAATTATATTGGGAATACTGGAAACAAATCAGATATTAACAACACAACAAATAATTTTTATCGGTTATAGTTTAATAATTGGTAAAAAATTAATACTAAGATTTTGGAAAGGTCCTACTTCCCCACAACTAAAATGTGGATTACAGAAATGTCGGAGACATTACACTTGGAATGATAAGGCTTGCCCTGATGGACAGGCTGGACCAGTTTCAGAGGAATATGGTCTCCATTTATTGAATATTTAAAGGGTCAAGATGGTCCGGTTCGAAGCCATGACGGAAGCCTGAATGTATGAATGGATGAAGAATTATAGACAATAGATCATAAATATATCTCCATTGAAGAATATCTTGTTTAATATTCCACTCAATCAGTTTATCTTTCTCTTTTTTTTTTCCTTTTCTTTTTCTCTTTTTTTATTTCCTACTGCTATAAAATAAAAAAGAAAATTATAGAAAGTACAAATAAGATTGATTGTTAATTTTAAAAATATTAAGAATGTATGTGACGTTAATATTTTCTTTTGTTTTAATTGGATTTTATATTTCTTCTTAATATGTAATTACTTCTAATAAAAATATCTTACAAAAAAAAAAGAACCTTTTATAGAATTCATTACTAAAGCCATCTGGTCCTGGCGTTTTGCCATTCTTCAACAAATTTATTGTTTCTTCTATTTCCTGTAGTGTAATCTGGGCTCCTAATCCCTCTTGTTCCACCATATTTAATTTTGGAAGATTACAATTGTCTAAGAAATTTGTAATTTGAATATTATTTGCAAAGGTTTTTCGATGTATATAAATTTTGATAAAATTGAACAAATCTTTTATTAATATCTTTAGGTAGTGTTAGTAATTCCCCTTTGTCTGATTTAATTTTAGTAATTGTATTTTCTGTTTCCTGTTTTTTCAGTTGGCGTGCTAAGAGTTTATGTGGTTTATCACCAAATTCGAAATTTTCTTGTTTTATAGTTTGAAATAATCTTATTATTCTGGCCGATAAAATTTTATTTAATTTATATTTTAGTATTGTTATCTTATTATGTTTATCTATAGTTGGTTCTTTAGCATTTTCTAAATCTAATTGTCTAATTTCTTGTTCTAACTGCAATTGTTCAGTGTTATTTTTTTAATTTATTAGCATATTTAAAAGCACTTAAAATAGATGTTGCGTTTATCCAAGAGACACACTTGAAAAAAGAGGCAGAACATAGACTAAAAGCCAAATGGATTGATAAAGTATATCACTCTTCTTTTACACACAAATCTAGAGGTGTAGCAATATTAATTCGTAAAGGTACTGCATTTAAACATACTTCAATAATAACAGATAGTGACCGTAGATATATTATTGTAATAGGAGAATTATATACACAAAAAAGTCATTTTTGTTAATATATATGGCCCAAATTTTGATAGCCCGCGATTTAAAAAAAAATTATTTAATACAATCCCTGAATTATCACATATTAATCTAATAATTGGAGGAGATTTAAATTGCACACTTGACCCTTATTTGGATAGATCATCAAAAAAACGAAAAACTTAAATCACACTCCAGTGAGTTAATAAATGCATATATAGACACCAGTAATATTAAAAGATGTATGGAGATTGCAAAATCCAACAGGACGCGAATACTCATTTTATTCAGCCGTGCATAAAACTTATTCAAGAATAGATTATTTTCTGGTAGATTTAAAACTTATTCCACTTACGTATAATTCAAAATATCATAATATTATAATTTCAGATCACGCACCATTAACATTTAAGATGAAACTAACGGGTTAAAATGGAAAAACAAGATCAATGGAGATTTAATCCACAAATTTTAAAGGACAAAATAACTCAAGAATATATTACAAAACAGATCAAGATCTTCTTTGAAACAAATGATACACCAGAAATATCATCATCCCTCTTATGGGAAACTTTTAAGGCCTATGTTCGGGGAATTATGATATCTTCTCAAGTATTTTATAATAAAGAGAATAGGAAGCTACAACAGGCATTGGAAAGAGAGATTAAACAATTAGATACAGAGAATGCCATTAACCCAACTACGACAAAACATAATAAAATTTTGGCATTGAAATATAAACTAAATAAAATACAGTCAGATCAAGTTGTAAAACTATACCAATATACCAAACAAATACAATTTGAATTCGGTGATAAACCACATAAACTATTGGCTCGTCAGTTAAGAAAATTGGAAGGAGAAAAATTAATATATAGGATCAAATCAGATAATGGAGAATTATTAACACAAACTAAAGATATAAACGAGAGATTTTTGCAATATTATAAAAAATTATACTCAGCTAAAACAAAAGAAAATCGTATAGGAGTAGAAACATTTCTAAAAAATTGTAATCTAAATGGACTAGATTTAGAAGATAGGGAATTATTAAATGTCGAAATAACTACTAAAGAAATTGAAGAAACTATTAGATCATTAAAAAAATGGTAAAACTCCAGGACCAGATGGTATTGGAGCAGAATTTTATAAAATATTTTATGATATGATAGCCCCACGTTTGAAGACACTATATGAACACATTTATACACAACAGAAATTACCAGATACATTAAATGAATCTATTATAACCCTTATACCTAAATTAGATAAAAATCTCGATGACCCAGGGTCATATAGAGCTATATCTCTTTTAAATACTGATCAAAAAATATTAACAAAAATATTAGCACAAAGACTAAACAAAGTGATTAATAAACTAATTCATTCAGATCAAACGGGATTTATACCAAAACGATACTCTTCAAATAATCTGAGAAAATTATTTAATATTATATACTCGAAAAGAAATATCACTAAGGATTTATCAATTATCTCGTTGGATGCAGAGAAAGCTTTTGATCAGATTGAATGGTCTTACTTATTTTCGGTTATGGAATTTTTTCAATTGGGAGAGAAGTTTATAACTTGGGTTAAATTACTATATACTAGACCAACAGCTAGAATATTAATTAACCAAGTGTTAACAACTAAATTTAACTTATTCCGAGGTTGTAGACAAGGTTGCCCTTTATCTCCACTACTGTTTGCACTTGCAATAGAACCATTAGCAAAATCTGTGAGATCAAACCCTGAAATACATGGGTATGAAACTAAAGAAACTAAAAATAAAATCTCATTGTACGCAGATGATGTATTACTTTATATCACAAAACCAGAAATTAGTCTTCCTAACTTGTTAGATTTAATAACTCAATTTGGATCGTTTTCAGGATATAGAATTAATTGGAATAAAAGTGAACTTATGCCAATAATGGGAAATAATTTACATATATTAAAAACAATACCCTTTTAAGATTGCAAATGAAAAAATTAAATATCTTGGAATTTATGTAACAAAAAGATATAATTCATTATTTAAATCTAATTTTTTACCCTTATTGAATTATTTAAGAATATTCAATATTGGAAAACATTACCTATTTCAATGTTAGGTAAGATTAACGCGATAAAAATGATTTTTCTTCCACAATTACTATATTTGTTTCAAATGATCCCGATATATCTTCCTAAAAATGTCTTTAAGAAAGTGGACTCCATGGTTACTAATTTTATTTGGGATTATAAGAATCATAGAATAATTAAAAAGCATCTATGTAAATCAAAAATAAATGGTGGCTTTGCACTGCCTAATTTTATGTTTTATTATTGGGCAGTTAATATAAAAAATATGATTTTTTTTGGTTGGGTGAACTAGATAAAACAACCAAATTGGTTAAGATGGAAAAAGAAGACTGTACCCCTTTTGAAATTAGTTCGATTTTATTTGCTAATACTCCAATACATAAGAAAATTTATAAAGAAAACCCATTAATAGAAAGTGGAATACGTATTTGGAAACAATTAAAAAAAACATTACAATTACAGAATGTACCACTAGCTCTTCCAATAGTAAACAATATTTCTTTTAAACCTTCATTGATGGACAAAGGTTTCTAAAAATGGAAGAACTATGGAATAAATAAGATCGGTGATCTTTATAGGGAAAACATTTCTCTCATTTCAGGAATTACAACAAAATTATGGATTACATTTTAAAGAATATTTTCGATATCTACAAATTAGAGATTATGTTAAATCAAATACAGTGGATTTTAGGAATAGAAAGACAGAAATTTTAGATGAATGTTTAAATAAACATCCGAATACAGAGAAATTAATATCATATATTTATAATATTTTATTGGAAAATGATTTACCAAATACGGATAAATATAGACAAGCATGGGAAAATGAATTAGGTCAAGTAATCAGTAGAGAAGTATGGAATGAAAGTTTACAATATATAATTCATTGTTCATTAAATGCTAGACACTCCTTGATACAATTTAAAGTTATACATAGATTACATCTCTCAAAGTCCAAATTAAATAGAATTTTCTCAAATGTGTCCGCAATATGTGATAAGTGTCAACAATTAGAAGCCAATTTAACGCATTCATTCACAAAATGTATAAAAATCACTAATTTTTGGATAGAAAATTTTAAGATAATCTCAATTGTAGTTAATGCAAAGTTGATTCCAGACTCAAAACTAATTATATTGGGAATACTGGAAACAAATCAGATATTAACAACACAACAAATAATTTTTATCGGTTATAGTTTAATAATTGGTAAAAAATTAATACTAAGATTTTGGAAAGGTCCTACTTCCCCCACAACTAAAATGTGGATTACAGAAATGTCGGAGACGTTACACTTGGAATGATTAAGGCTTGCCCTGATGGACAGGCTGGACCAGTTCAGAGGAATATGGTCCCCATTTATTGAATATTTAAAGGGTCAAGATGGTCCGGTTCGAAGCCATGACGGAAGCCTGAATGTATGAATGGATGAAGAATTATAGACAATAGATCATAAATATATCTCCATTGAAGAATATCTTGTTTAATATTCCACTCAATCAGTTTATCTTTCTCTTTTTTTTTCCTTTTCTTTTTCTCTTTTTTATTTCCTACTGCTATAAAATAAAAAAGAAAATTATAGAAGTACAAATAAGATTGATTGTTAATTTTAAAAATATTAAGAATGTATGTGACGTTAATATTTTCTTTTGTTTTAATTGGATTTTATATTTCTTCTTAATATGTAATTACTTCTAATAAAAATATCTTACAAAAAAAAAAGAACCTTTTATAGAATTCATTACTAAAGCCATCTGGTCCTGGCGTTTTGCCATTCTTCAACAAATTTATTGTTTCTTCTATTTCCTGTAGTGTAATCTGGGCTCCTAATCCCTCTTGTTCCACCATATTTAATTTTGGAAGATTACAATTGTCTAAGAAATTTGTAATTTGAGTATTATTTGCAAAGGTTTTCGATGTATATAAATTTTGATAAAATTGAACAAATCTTTTATTAATATCTTTAGGTAGTGTTAGTAATTCCCCTTTGTCTGATTTAATTTTAGTAATTGTATTTTCTGTTTCCTGTTTTTTCAGTTGGCGTGCTAAGAGTTTATGTGGTTTATCACCAAATTCGAAATTTTCTTGTTTTATAGTTTGAAATCTTATTATTCTGGCCGATAAAATTGTATTTAATTTATATTTTAGTATTGTTATCTTATTATGTTTATCTATAGTTGGTTCTTTAGCATTTTCTAAATCTAATTGTCTAATTTCTTGTTCTAACTGCAATTGTTCAGTGTTATTTTTTTTATTTTGGAAAGCTTGATATGAAATTATAGTTCCTCTAATAAATGGCTTAAAAGTTTCCCATAATAAGGAGGGTGAAATATGTGGTGTATAATTTGTCTCAAAAAAATCCCATCTGCTCTTTTAAATATGTACATCCTTGTGAATTGTTTAAGATTTGGGGGTTAAACCTCCAAAACAATTTTTTATCAGACATTCCATCTAATTTTAAAGAAAAAGTTAGCAGGGAATGATCAGAAATAATACTATTATGATATTTAGAATTATATGTATATGGAATTAGTTTCGTGTCCACTAAGAAGTAATCAATACGTGAATATGTTTTATGTACCGTTGAATAAAATGAATATTCCCTACCTACTGGGTTAGCGATCCTCCATACATCTGTTATGTTTGTATTTTTCATGTATGTATTTAGGAGTTCACTAGTTTTAGATTTTATGTTAATCCTTTTTTGTTTTGCTGATTTATCCAGATATGGATCTAAAACACAATTCAAATCTCCCCCTATTATCACATTTTTATAGTTAAGTTCTGTAATTGTATCCAAAATTTTAGTAAAGAATTGGGGGTTGTCAAAATTAGGAGCATACATATTTATCAAAGTAAGTGGAGTAGAATACATTTCTCCCGTGACTATGACATACCTCCCCTCTTAATCTGCTATAGTATTCTTTAATTTAAATGGTATGCCTTTACGAATGATAATAGCCGTACCTCTAGATTTAGAAGTAAATGAAGAGTAGTATGTTTGCCCAATCCAATTTACCTTCAATCTTATCTGTGTTTGATATTTCAAATGCATCTCTTGTAAGAAAATGATGTCACTGTTTAAGGCTTTTAATTGGGCAAAGATCTTACCCCTTTTAATTGGTTCATTAGCGCCCCTTATATTCCAACTACAGAACGTGATTCCTCCAGTTTTCTTTTGTTTATCGTCTTGCATTATGAATCATGTTAATACCTTTACTTCATATGGTGCAACCAAGAACCTCATAACTCTAGGTGGAGGATGGTCATTCCCAGCTGTTAAGTTTTGTTGGCATCTCCCCTTCAGAATAGACCTTGAAAAAGACCAGAAAGTGTAGAGTCATGAAAAGATACTTAACAAACAAAAAGTGATATTATAATATCCAAAAATAAAGATATTATAATTAAAAACAGACCACCAACAGGTGGTAGAAAAATTCTTATTGACTTCCGTAGATGTTTTTATATGTTTCGCTCTGCTCCCTTGACCAGTTATTATTAATTGGAAGAGAGAGCAATACAAAGTTCAGAAATATATATATAAAATAAAACACACTCCGATATATTGATTAGAAATATATCTTCAAAGAGGAAAAACAAAATAAAGAGTTTCCGAGTATATATTTAGATATATCAGTAATTATGTTAATTATATATCCATATCTATTGATATGCCTAGCTCTATTACAATTAAGTCTCAAACTTTTGTATCAGACACCAGCAGGTTCCAAGGGGTTAACCAGATTCAGACCCTTGGGTAACTTCCAAGCGTCTGAGTCTCCTCCCCCCTCTTTGCGCGCAATTTAGACTAAATCTACTATATCCATAAAATTTGTTAGTATGTTATTAGTACTTATCAATCATATTTAACTTGTTATTCTTATATTTAGCAAGTAATTAACATCATGAAATAAACATCAGCCATTATTAAGCTATGCCTTAATATTACACAATTTTATTAATTATATTTTATGTTAGTATGTAATTGTGTGTTTCTTAAATCATAAATTTCTATATACAAGTCCACTGATAATATTTTTCCATCTTCTCAAGTTATTTTCCCAGCCACAATTTTTCTTCTTTGTCAATCCTTTGTTGAAGTGAAACATAAAATCCGACCTTGAGTTAACAGTCTTTAATTGTCTAGACAACGCCTCGAGGAAAATTCTCCATCTTAACCAGAGCAGTATTTATTGTATGTTAAAAAAAAAGAAACACAGTTCTTTCTTCGTCGTTTCTCATGATCAGTAATCCTCCTTTGTGATACTTTGCGCATAATTAAATGCCTCTTCTGGATCCGTGAATGCACGTTCAACATGGTTATAAGTAATTCTCAATTTCGCGGGATATACTATCCCATATCTTACTCCCGAGACCTCTTTCAGTAGCCTTCTCGTGTTTGTAAACTTGTCCCTCTTTTCCATGACTTCAGCTGGAAAATCACGGAAGAATCTTAGTTTGTCTTCTTCAAACATCAAATTCACACCATATGGAATTTTTTTCATAATTCCTTCCAGGGTTGAAATGTCATAGAATTTCAGAATAATCCATCTTGGGAGGGCAGTTGGGCTTGCTTGAACCTTACGTTGGACCCGGTGAGCCATATCTATTCTCGGGGCTTCAGGCAGCTTAAGCACTTGTTTGAGTAAGTTGGCAGCAAACTCCTGAAAGTTTTGCCCACTTTCCTTTCCTTCTTTTACTCCAACTATCCTCAGATTTTGTCTTCTTGATCTTGCTTCCAAGTCCGTACATTTTTGCATCATTTTAGCAAGCTCCCTCCCAGTGCTTTCTTGTTCCTTTTTTAGTCTCTTTATCTCCTTAGCCATCTCAGTTATCGTATTATCCATTCCTTCCATAGCTGCCTCAGTAGACTTTAACATTGCGTCCAGCTTTTTATTACAGTCCTTATCAACCCGCTTAATGTTTTTGTTTAAATCCTCCTCAACCTCAATCACACGTTTGGTTAAGTCATCAATTTTCCCCATCAGCATATCATTCCCATCTTGTATCACTTTAGAAATAACTTCAGTGACTGAAGTTAATACTGACTTTTCCAATTGTTCCATATGCACTCTTTGTTCCTCCATTGAGGTCATTTCTGTAGAAAGATTTCGAGTCAGCTTCATCTTCTGAGCTTCCAGCTGATGCTTGAGGGGATTGAGGAGTCTTTCCAAGTTTTTTCAAGTAGTCTCTTGTGGCAGGTCTTGAAGCAGGTTTTACAGGCTCTGGCGAGGATTCCCTTTTTTTCATTTAAAACTGCTGTTATTCTCTGTTATCAGCAGAGTTTCTGATAACACACAATTAAATAGCAACTCCGGTAGTATATTTTAGAACTCACCCGTCTTCCAGCTCGTATTTTAGCACATTAAAACATTCTTTTGGGAGCAGAGCAAAACAGGAGCGTCTCTCACCCCACCATTGACGCCGCCGGAAGTCCGCCGGCTGTTCTTTTTAAGAAGGCTCCGCTCCTTCAACATCTGCAGTAAGATGCTGCAGATGTTCTGCCAATCGGTGGTGACCAGTGCCATCTTCTTCACTGTCATGTGCTGGGGCAGCAGGGCGAAGGTCGCAGAGGTCAACAGGATTAACAAACTCATCAGGAAGGCTGGCGGGGAGGATGCTTCTCAAACTGCGGAGCATCTTGGACAGTACAGCTCACCCCCTCCATGACACACTGGCCAACCTGAGGAGCACCTTCAGCAACCGGCTGCTTCCACCGAGATGCAGCATAGAACGCCACAGGAGATCCTTCTTCCCTGTGGCTATCAAACTGCGCAATTCCTCCCCTTTCTGTTGTGGGGGAGACTGACTTCCCTCCCCTCCCCAATCTTTGCACATCCCCAATCCTTTCCAATCATCACTTTAATTTCATGTTTCATGTATCTTGTGTTTTATGACTGTTGGCTGATCAATTTCCCTCCTGGGATAAATAAAGTTCCATTGTATCGTATCGCAACGTATCGTATCAAATGAAGGAATTTCATTTTAGAATACATTTTATTCATTCTGGAGAGGATCCCAGGAATATGTGAAGCTTTGCTGATTGTTATCTTCTGAATAAGGCAGCTTCAATATGAGTTAACATTTAACACTGGTGTGGTCTATGCAGAGCATCAATGGGAAAAGTCCTTGTATAAGCCATGAAGTTAAACAGAACAGAAACAGACCCTTCAGCCCAACTCGCCCATGCTGTCCCAACAGATTGAGCTGATAGTTAACTTACTACAGAGCAACCGGGATGCTGATAAATGTTATGAATAATGCGTTCAGCGAGTTGGTCACATCACAGGGACAAAAGGAAGGAAGATGGCTCACGGCTGGACCGGGCGCTGTTCCAATTGGCGGAGCACCTGGACCGGACGTAGCCTACAGCAGTGGAGCAGCAGCGGAGGACACTGCGGCAACGCTTGGCCAGGCTGGCCCTGCAATGCCACCAGGGCCTACATGGTCAGGTCAAGATCCCTGCACTCACAACAACCGGGACTTCAAAATGGCGACCCTGCATACTATCTCAGTGTACTACTGCTATACACTTGTACAGTATCTGAGATGCTTATCTAATATGTATCTAAGTGCTTATAGACACAGAAACATAGAAAATAGGTGCAGGAGTAGGTCATTCGGCCCTTCGAGCCTGCACCGCCATTCAATATGATCATGGCTGATCATCCAACTCAGTATCCTGTACCTGCCTTCTCTCCATACCCCATGATCCCTTTAGCCACAAGGGCCACATCTTATTATGTATAGTGTATAGTAATCCTTGTACTGAACTGTATACAAAAATGAATTTAGTAAATGTGAGCAATAAAGTACTACACCACATGCATCTAGGTGATACGTACCGAACTGTGTAAAAAGAAATGAATTTCACGGTACTTCGGTACAAGTAACAAATAAAGTGCCAAACCATACCATAACATTAGGCAGGGCAGTAAATATGGGCGGATCGTGCAGAGATCCTCTCTGCACATTCCCCTCTCAAACAGGAGGGTGGCCACTGAGATGAAAGAAGCAGCAAAAATAACCGTGAATCCAGTTAGAAACTCAGGAGGAATATTTTTGCTCAGAGAATGGTGAAAATAAGGAGCTCACTCGCTTCTAGCTTTTCATCCCAGGGTGGCAGCTAACACAGGCCATTGTTTGTGTGCTCGCCACAGAATCAGATCTACAAACTCATATTACTATCGCTGCACACTCTTAAATCTCCACACTGTAAATGCGTTGATTATAAGCATGTATTTAGTTTAGTTTAGAGGTACAGAGCGGTAGCAGGCCCATCGGCTCACCGGGTCCGCGCCGATCAGCGATCCCCGCACATTAACACTATCCTACACCCTCTAGGGACAATGTTTTACATTTACCAAGCCAATTAATTGACAAACCTGTACGTGGTTGGAGTGTCAAGGAAACGAAGATCTCGGAGAAAACGCACGCAGATCATGTGGCGAACTTACAAACTTTGTACAGACAGCACCCGTAGTCGGGATCGGACTAGAGTGTCCGGCGCTGAGTTCACTGTAAGGCACCAACTCTACCTCTGCGCCACCATGACCGCCCTTGACTTTCTGCTGACTGGTTCGCGTGCAACAAAAGCTTTTCACTGTACCTCGGCACACCTGACAATCTAAACTGAACAGAACTGAACTGATAACTTAGGGAGAGGTTGAAACAGCAACAGCTCCCAAACAGAATAAATATTTAACACAAAACCAGATGAATAGAAAAAGGGCAAAGGGACTGAAAGGTAACATTGTCAGTGTGAAGGGTGGCACTGTTGCACAGTGGTAGAGTTGCTGCCTTACAGCGCCAGAGACCCGGGTTCGATCCTGACTACTGGTATTGTCCTTATGGAGTTTGCACGTTCTCCCCATGACCAGCGTGGGTTTTCTCCAGGTGCTCCAGCTTCCTCCCACACTCAGGACATACAGGTTTGTAGGATCATTGGCTTGGTGTAATTGTAAACTGTCCCTAGTGTGTGTAGCTTAGCTTTAGTGTGCGGGAATTGCAGGTCAGCACGGACTCGGTAGGCCGAAGGGCCTGTTTCCATGCTGAATGTCTAAACTAAACTAAACTAAATAGAATGGAAAGAGGCTTATATGTTAAACTAGACTAAGTGGGACCCATTGGGTCCCAGCATCACACGGGAGGGCTGGTCCCCCAATGCAATATTCCACCTCTCCACCAATTCCAATATTGGTGGCCAGTGGGGGCGGGGGGGCTTTCTTGAGCGCTAGTATGGGTGTTGTAGGTTGAAGGGACTGGTTTCCATAGGGCTAGTATGGACATTGTGGGCCGAATGTTTTCTTGGGATGGCGGCTCAGTCACTCACGGCTGGTGGGCTGGCAGCAGGGTGCAAGGCCACCAGATTCGTGCAGTTTCTTACCACTTCAAGCAGGATGCAAGGCTACCAAATTCAAGTGCAGTTTCATACCATTTCAAGCAGGGTGCGAGGCCACTAAAGACAGCGAGTCGTGACCTCTCCCTCCTCCATCTTGCAGAGTCTGAGCCACGCCCACACTTCTGGGTTTTATTGTCCCTCCTCCTCCCACCAGAAGGGGTGTGGCTTTCATGGCGTGATTGACAGGAGAAAGAATCTTAACATTTTTTAAACACTAATAACTCTTCTATGTTTAATCGATGGGAAAAATCCTCGGCGCGTAATGAGCGGAGGGGGACTGAGTAAGATGGCCAAAAATCACAGCCATACATGGTAGGGTTTTTCTAAAATCAATATAAAGCGCAGACTGGAAGTGGTGAAGATTAGACTTTTAATTATATATAAGACAAGGCAACTTTAATTAGGGAAGGCAACTTTAATTAGGCAAGGCAACTTTAGGCAAGGCAACTTTAATTAGGCAACGCAGCTTTAGCATTTCCAAACCAAAGGCAACACAGCTTTAGCATTTCCAAACTATATTTTCAAACCACATTAAGGGCACTGACAGGTCAGTAAAACCACTCACAGTTTAGTAAACTGAGGCTAAATGAGGCCCACAGGAGCCGTTGGAAGAAGAGGAGGAGGGGGAGGAGCGACACCCGACCGGTAAGGTTTAAAATCCAGCGCGGGGCTTGTTTTTTTCAGAGGCCCACAGGAGCCGTTGGAAGAGAAGGAGGGGGAGGAGCGACACCCGACCGGTAAGGTTTAAAATCCAGCGTGGGGCTTGTTTTTTCAGAGGCCCACAGGAGCCGTTGGAAGAGGAGGAGGGGGAGGAGCGACACCCGACCGGTAAGGTTTAAAATCCAGCGCGGGGCTTGTTTTTTCAGAGGCCCACAGGAGCCGTTGGAAGAGAAGGAGGGGGAGGAGCGACACCCGACCGGTAAGGTTTAAAATCAAGCGCGGGGCTTGTTTTTACCGAAATCCATAACATTCCATTTGGAGAAGTGGGTTTTTTTGAGGAAGCCACTGATTGGTGGGAAGTGGACCAGGGTAAACAGCTGATTGGCAGTCAGATCCCAGCAGTTTGTTGTGTTCTTTATATTGTATCCTGTGTAAGGGGGGCAGTATGAAGGCCAGGGCAGTGTACTGTTCTGGATGTCAGATGTGGGAGGTCAGGGAATCTGATAGCCCTCCAGCCATCCACATCTGCGCCAGGTGTGTTGAGATGGGGCTCCTAAAGGACTGTGTTAGGAACCTGGAGCAGCAGCTCGATGACCTCCGTCTGGTCAGGGAGAGTGAGGAGGTCATAGAGAGGAGCTACAGGGAGGCAGTCACTCCCAGACCACAGGAGGCAGACAAGTGGGTCACGGTTAGGAAGGGCAAGAGGCAGGGGCTAGAGAGTACCCTGTGACCGTACAACTGGAAAATAGGTACTCGGGTTTGAGTACGATTGAAGGGGACAGCCTACCTGGGGGCAGCAACAGCGGCCGGGCCTCCGGCACAGAGATGCTCAGAAGGGTAGCAAAAAGAGGAGGGCAATTGTAATAGGGGACTCTATAGTTAGGGGGTCGGATAGGCGATTCTGTGGACGCAGTCGGGAGACCCGGATGGTAGTTTGCCTCGCTGGTGCCAGGGTCTCGCATGTGTCAGAACGTGTCCAAAAGATTCTGATAAGGGAGGGAGAGGAGCCTGATGTTGTGGTACACATAGGTACCAATGACATAGGCAGAAAAAGTGACGAGGTCCTGAAGGGAGAATTTAGGGAGTTGGGGGGAAAGTTAAGGAGAAGGACCAAAAGGGTAACAATTTCAGGATTACTGCCTGTGCCGCGTGACAGTGATAGTATGAATGAAATGAGGTGGAGGATAAATGCGTGGCTGAGGGACTGGTGCAGTGGGCAGGGATTCAAGTTTCTTGATCACTGGGACCTCTTTTGGGGAAGGCATGATCTGTACACAAAGGACGGGTTGCACTTGAGCCCGAGGGGGACCAATATCCTGGCAGGGAGATTTGCAAAGGCTACTGGGGAGACTTTAAACTAGAAAGGCTGGGGGGAGGGACTCGGGTAGAGGGGGCTAGGGGTCAGGGTGTGGGGCAAGAGGCAGAGAAGGGAAGCACTCGGATCCAAAATGTAGGCGAGAAAGATGAAAAAGATAATAGACCGAAAATAAGGGATGGTGGGTTTCTAAAATGTGTATATTTTAATGCTAGGAGCATTGTAAGTAAGGTGGACGAACTTAGAGCCTGGATTGACACCTGGAAATACGATGTTGTGGCAATCAGTGAAACATGGTTGCAGGAGGGCTGTGATTGGAAACTAAATATTCCAGGATTTCGTTGCTTCAGGTGTGATAGAATTGGAGGGACGGTGTTGCATTGCTTGTCAGAGAAGATATTACAGCAGTGCTTTGGCAGGATAGATTAGAGGGCTCGTCTAGGGAGGCTATTTGGGTGGAACTGAGAAGTGGGAACGGTGTAGCAACACTTTTAGGGGTGTATTATAGACCGCCAAATGGGGAGCGTGAATTGGAAGAGCAAATATGTAAGGAGATAGCAGATATTAGTAGTAAGCACAAGGTAGTGATTGTGGGAGATTTCAATTTTCCAAAAATAGACTGGGAAACACATTATGTAAATGGGCTGGATGGTTTTGAGTTTGGAAAATGTGCGCAGGATAGTTTTTTGCAGCAGTACATAGAGGTATCGACCAGAGAAGGGGCAGTGCTGGACCTCCTGTTAGGAAATGAGGCAGGTCAGGTGACGGAGGTATGCATTGGTGAGCACTTCGGGACCAGTGATCACAATACCATTAGTTTCAATATAATTATGGAGAGAGTCAGAACTGGACCTAGGGTGGAGATTTTTGATTTGAGAAAGGCTAACTTTGAAGGAATGCTTAAGGATTTTAAAGGAGTGAATTGGGACACTTTGTTTCATGGGAAGGATGTAGAAGAGAAATGGAGGACATTTAAAGGGGAAATTGTAAGAGTACAGAATCTTTATGTCCCTGTTAGGTTGAAAGGAAATAGTAAAAATTGGAAAGAGCCATGGTTTTCAAGGGAAATTGGACACTTGTTTCGAAAAAAGAGAGATATCTGCAATAATTATAGGAGGCATGGAGTAAATGAGGTGCTAGAGGAGTATAAAGAATGTAAAAAGAATCTTAAGAAAGAAATTAGGAAGGCTAAAAGAAGATATGAGGTTGCTTTGGCAAGAAAGGTGAAAGTAAATCCAAAGGGTTTCTACAGCTATATTAATAGCAAAAGGATAACGAGGGATAAAATTGGACCATTAGAGAACCAGAATGGACAGCTATCTGCAGAGCCAAAAGAGATGGGGGAGATATTGAACAATTTCTTTTCTTCGGTATTCACCAAGGAGAAGGATATTGAACTCTGTGAGTTAAGGGGAAAAAGTAGAGTAGCTATGGAAACTATGAGATTCAAAGAGGAGGAAATACTGACACTTTTGAATAATATAAAAGTGGATAAGTCTCCAGGTCCTGACAGGATATTCCCTAGGACATTGAGGGAAGTTAGTGTAGAAATAGCAGGAGCTATGACAGAAATATTTCAAATGTCATTAGAAACGGGAATAGTGCCGGAGGATTGGCGTACTGTGCATGTTGTTCCATTGTTTAAAAAGGATTCAAAGAATAAACCTAGCAATTATAGACCTATTAGTTTGACGTCAGTGGTGGGCAAATTAATGGAAAGGATACTTAGAGATAATATATATAAGCATCTGGATAAACAGGGTCTGATCAGGAACAGTCAACATGGATTTGTGCCTGGAAGGTCATGTTTGACAAACCTTCTTGAATTTTTTGAAGCGGTAACTAGGGAAATTGATGAGGGTAAAGCAGTGGATGTTGTCTATTTGGATTTCAGTAAGGCTTTTGACAAGGTTCCCCATGGAAGGTTGGTTAAGAAGGTTCAATCTTTGGGTGTTAATGGCGGAGTAGCAAGATGGATTCAACAGTGGCTGAATGGGAGATGTCAGAGAGTAATGGTGGATGGCTGTTTGTCAGGTTGGAAGCCAGTGACCAGTGGGGTGCCTCATGGATCTGTGTTGGGTCCACTGTTGTTTGTCATGTACATCAATGATCTGGATGATGGGGTGGAAAATTGGATAAGTAAGTATGCAGATGATACTAAGATAGGTGGTGTTGTGGATAATGAAGTAGATTTTCAAAGTCTACAGAGCGATTTGGGCCATTTGGAAAAGTGGGCTGAAAGATGGCAGATGGAGTTTATTGCTGATAAGTGTGAAGTGCTACATCTTGGCAGGACAAATCAAAATAGGACGTACATGGTAAATGGTAGGGAATTGGGGAATGCTGTGGAACAGAGGGATCTAGGAATAACTGTGCATAGTTCCCTGAAGGTGGAATCGCGTGTAGATAGGGTGGTAAAGAAAGCCTTTGGTGTGCTGGCCTTTATAAATCAGAGCATTGAATATAGGAGTAGGGAAGTAATGTTAACATTGTACAAGGCATTGGTAAGACCAATTCTGGAGTATGGTGTAAAATTTTGGTCGCCTAGTTATAGGAAGGATGTCAACAAAATAGAGAGAGTACAGAGGAGATTTACTAGAATGTTGCCAGGGTTCCAGCAACTATGTTACAGAGAAAGGTTGAACAAGTTAGGTCTTTATTCTTTGGAGCGCAGAAGGTTAAGGGGGGACTTGATTGAGGTCTTTAAAATGATGAAAGGGATAGACAGAGTTGACGTGGATACGTTTTTCCCATTGAGGGTAGGGAAGATTCAAACGAGAGGGCATGACATGAGAATTAAGGGACAGAGGTTTCGGGGTAACGTGAGGGGGAACTTCTTTACTCAGAGGGTGGTGGCTGTGTGGAATCAGCTTCCAGCAGAAGTGGTGGAGGCAGGATCGATTTTAACATTTAAGAGTAAAGTGGATAGGTATATGGACGTGAAGGGAATGGAGGGGTATGGTCTGAGTGCAGGTAGATGGGACTAGGGGAAAACAAATGGTCGGCACGGACTGGAAGGGCCGAGAGGGCCTGTTTCCGTGCTGTAATTGTTATATGGTTATATGGTTATATGTGTTCAGTGTTATTCACAGCTCAGACTGAGAGACATGACCCTCTCGCTCCCCCATCTTGCAGAGACTGACCGAGGCACTCAACACTTCCGTGTTTTATAGTCCCTCTGGAAGGGGCGCGGCCTTCAGGCGAGAGAATCTCAACATTATTTAAACATTAATAACTCTTTTATTTTTCATCAATGGGAAAAATCCTCTTGTTCTGCGCAGCGGAGGGGGACTCTGAGTAAGATGGCCAAAAATCACAGCCATAAGTGGCAGCGTTTTTTCTAAAATCAATATACAGAACAACAGGAAGTGGTCAAGATCAGACTTTTAGTAATATAGATATTCATTTTTTTAATGTTGAACTTCTCTAACAGAATTGGTCATAAGTTGATAAGTGATAGGAGCAGAATTAGGACATTCGGCCCATCAAGTCAACTCCGCCATTCACCCATGCTGATCTATCTCTGCCTCTCAACCTCACTCTCCTTCCTTTTCCTCATAACCCCTGACACCCGTAATATATAAAAAAATCTATCGATCTCTGCCATAAAAATATCATTTAACTTGGCTTCCACGGCCTTCTGTGCCAAAAAAAATCCACAGATTCACCACCATCTAACTAAACAAATTCCTGCTCATCTCCTTCCTAAAGGAACGTCCTTTAATTCAGAGGCGATTACCTCTAGTTCTAGACTCTCCCATGAGTGGAAACATCCTCTCCACATCCACTCTGTCCATGCCTTTCACCATTCGGTAAGTTTCAATGAGGTCCCCCGTCATCCTTGTAAACTCCAGCGAGTACAGGTCTTTTGAAAATCAAATTTCAGAGTACAGAGCGGGGCCACTGCTATGCTGTACATTTAGCGGAAGCAACAGAACACAAGTTATGTAAGCAAACAGCTAAGCAGAGGTTTTGATGTGGTGAATATCTAAGTTCTCATTAAACCATTAATAATACAATCAAAACAGACAATATGAATAGAATTGCTCATATTGAAACTTAGAAGTATAAAAAAAAACATACCTTATCATTGTTTGGATAAATGATTTCTCTAATTGTATAATGACATTGTTTAACATTATGCATCTTTAGAAAATGTATCACTCAAATCCTTTGGACTATGGACCTGAATAATTCATAAATATTTTACAGTAATCCCTTTGATATATTTTCATTAAAAAAACTGCAGCTGTTAGATTTTTTCTCTTAAATTATTTTTTAATTAAATGATTAAATTATTTATAATTAATTGCAAGCAACAGTTATTATTTTTCAAATAAACCCATGCAGCTGAAGTCATTGCCGAGGTAGCCTTAAGTTGATTAACAACACACAAGCCCGCAGCGATCTTGGAGTGATTTTAATCCCTGACTAATTTAATGATCCAGCAAAACGGTGCTAAAAATTTCACTGCTCTTATTTCCACCGCATGATGGAAATGTGCAGCCACTGGAGACTAAAGTCTAAAACACTGGACTGCCAGCAAATTTTCATCTCCTTCTTCTTGCAGCAGGATAGAGCCGAACCACTTACCCTTGAACTACTGAGTCTCGGTTTAGTTTAGTGATACAGCTCGTAAACAGGCCCTTCGGCCCACCGAGTCCTCGCCGACCAGCGATCCCCGCACATTAACATTACCCTACGCACACTAAGGACAATTTTACATTTACATCAAGCAAATTCACCTACAGATTTGTACGTCTTTGGAGTGTGGGAGGAAACTGAAGATCTCAGAGAAAACCCATGCGGGTCATGGGGAGAAACGTACAAATTCCTGTACGGACAAGCACTCATGATCAGGATCTAACCCAGGTCTCTTGTGCTGTAAGGCAGTAGCTCTACTGACACGCCGTCGTGTTGCCCAGTCCCCCATTATCAAGGTCACATTAGCCAAACACTCACCCAGATCAGCCTGGTAAATACCCAGGCTATGCCTCTACTTCCTTAGAAGGCTTAGGAAGTTTGGCATGTCCACTACAACTCTCACCAATGTCTACAGATGCACCATAGAAAGCATGTTATCAGGATGCATCACAGCTTGGTTTGGGAAAAGCTCAATACAAGACCATAAGAAATTGCAGCGAATTGTGGACGCAGCTCAGACCATCAAACAAACCAACCGCCCTTCCATTGACCATTTATACCTCACGCTGCCTCGGCAAGGCCAGCAGCATAATCAAGGACGAGTCGCACCCAGGCCACTCCATCTTCTCCGCTCTCCCATCAGGCAAAATGTATAGAAGTGTGAAATTGCACAATATGTCCAGATTCAGGGACAGTTTCTTCCCAGCTGTTATCAGGCAACTGAATCATCCAACCACAACCAGACAGCAGTCTACCAATGATGTCCCTTGGACTATCCTTGCCCGGACTTTGCTGGCTTTACCTTGCATTAAACATTATCCCCTTATCATGTATCTATACACCGTAAATTGATTGATTGTAATCATGTATTATCTTTCTGCTGACTGGTTAGCACGCAACAAAAGCTTTTCACTGCACCTCGGACACGAGACATTAAACTAAACTGTGCTGAACTGAACTGGTCCTGCATTCTTGTTGCGTCTCAATCCTACAGCTTCAAGATTCAAGATCCATATTCCAGCATCTGCAGCCTCTTGCACTGCCACCTCTGTTGCATCATTTGAATTACTCACCAAGTCAAGTCACGCCAAGAGATTTATTGTCATGTGTCCCTGATAGGACACTGAAATTCTTGCTTTGCTTCAGCACAACAGAATATAGGAGGCATGACTATAGAACAGATCAGTGTGTCCATATACCATTATATAAATATAAAGATACATGAATAAATAAACTGATAGTGCAAATAGATAATGGGCTATTAATGTTCAGAGTTTTGTCCGAGCCAAGTTTAATAGCCTGATGGCTGTGGGGAAGTAGCTATTCCTGAACCTGGTCGTTGCAGTCTTCAAGCTCCTGTACCTTCTACCTGAAGGTAGCGGGGAGATGAATGTGTGGCCAGGATGGTGTGGGTCCTTGATGATACTGCCAGGCTTTTTGAGGCAGCGACTGCGATAGATCACCTCCTACCCAACAAGACTACAGGAGCATCTTTATCAGAAGGATTACGGTGGTTCAAGGATGAGGCCATCACTAACCTTTCAAGGACAATTAGGGCTATAAATGCTGGCCTTGCCAATTCCTGCAAATGTATTTAAAAATTAGGCAAACAAAATTGAGAACAGAAGTTGGGTCATGTTGCAGTTGTATAAGATGTTGGTGGAACCGCATTTAGAGTATTGTGTTGTTTTGGGCACCATGTTATAGTAAAGATGTTGTCAAGCTGGAAATATTGCAGAGAAGATTTATGAGGATGTTGCCAAGACTGAGCTATAGGGAGAGGTTGAGCAGGCTAGGGCTCTATTCCTTGAAGCGCAGGAGGATGAGGGGTGATCTTAGTGAGGCGTGCAAAATCATGAGAGGAATAGATTGGGTAGATGCTCAGAGTCTCTTGGCCAGAGTCAGGGAATCGCGAACCAGAGGACATAGGTTTAAGGTGAAGGGGGAAAGATTTAATAGGAACCTGAGCGGTAACGTTTACACACAAAAGTTGGTGAATGCATGGAACGGGCTGCCAGAGGAGGTAATTGAAACAAGTATGATCGCAACATTTAGGAAACACTTGGACAGGTACATGGATAGGGCAGACTTAGAGGGACATGGGCCAAATGTAGACAGGTGGGACTAGTGTAGATGGGACATGTCGGTCGGTGTTGGGCAAATTGGGCAGAATGGCCTGTGTCCATGCAGTATGTCTCTGTGACTCTAAATGCTGGTCTTGCCAGTTCCTGGAAATTAATTAAAAAATGAGGCTGGGTTAGTAAATTGACTGCACTGAAAATGGCACCTTTGTACAATCGTTGTTGCCATTGGCATACTGCCTTACTATTATTACCTGCATTTCTGATTTCAATGCAAGGTGCCAAGTGTTACATTTTAATTCAGATTTAAGGTTAAAAAGATGCAGATAATAAATATTGAATCTTGCAACTTGGCAGGCATGCATTTAAGGAAATACAGGTTGAGTTGGTGCTGATTCAACCAGCTGAAAGAAAGATGGAATGAGATTGATTGTGACTGTATGAACTTGCATACTGAAAGCCTCATTGATTTGATACCATCTTGGTTATTTCCTCCAGCCATATCCGAATAAGCCGTCCCCCTCCCATTCCTGTCTCTTGATCATCATCGAAATTAAGCACTGTCCCATTCATGTCTTCAGTCTTGACCATATGATTTGTAATATTCCCTCTCTCTCTAAACTGTTTCCCTCCGCAAAACCTGCCCCTTTAGTTAAGCTTTTGGTTATCTGTCCAATATCTTCTTTCAGTTTAGTTTAGTTTAGTTTGGTTTGGATTGGTTTGGTTTGGTTTAGTTTAGTTTAATTTAGTTTAGAGATACAGCATGGAAACAGGCTCTTCGGCCCACCGGGTCCATGCCGACCCGCGATCACCATGCACTAGCACTATCCTGCACTCACTCGGGACAATTTAACAATTATACCAAGCCAATTAGAGTACAATTAGACTACAACTAACCTATATGTCTTCGGAGTGTGAGAGGAAACCAGAGATCGCGGAGAAAAACCCACGCAAGTCACGGGCAGAACGTACAAACTGTGTACAGATAAGCACCCGCAGTCAGGATCGAACCCGGGTCTCTGGCGCTGTAAGGCAGCAACTCTACTGCAGCGCCAGCGTGCCGCCCTTAAGTGACTTGGTGTCAAAATGTACCCATGGAGCACCTTGCAACGATTTTCTGTATTAGGAATGCTTTTATTGATGGTATCAGGTGAGACTGGGAAAAATAATTAAGTATAAAAATTCCCAAAGAAAGGTGGGAAGAATATTTATTAAACGTGCATAAATGTTCAATTAATGTAAGATACATCTTAATACAATTTAAAATCCTACACAGATTATACTATTCAAAAACTAAAATAAGTAAACTTTTTCCCAACGTCTCGCCTATATGTGATAAATGTCAATGTCAAGAAGCTAATATAGCACACTCATTTGTCTTTTGTACAAAAATTCAAACATTTTGGACTGATATTTTTCAAGTTTTCACAAAAATATTTAAAATAAAACTGACCCCGGAAGCAGACTGGATAATCTTTGGGATATCGGAAGATTGCCCCGAATTAAATGCATTTCAAAAGACTCTACTTGAATACGGCTTAATAACTGGAAAAAAGCTAATCTTAAAATTCTGGAAAAATTCTCCGGTACCAACAGTCAATATGTGGATCTCAACTATGTTCGAAACACTACACTTGGAAGATATGAGAATCCGACTAGCAGGAAAATCAGACTGTTTTTATAAGACGTGGTCTGCATTTATAAATCTATTACAAGGATAAGGTGCAAGAATACCTCAAAAAAGTACCGGTGTCGGGTCTTGGTAAAGGGGGAAGAAAAACTGTCGAGTTGGTAGATTCCTTTTGCGAGATGTTTATAATAAAGTAACTGGCTTTTCTTCTTTCTTTCTCTATTTTTCCCTTTTTCTTTTTTTTCCTCTCCAGGGTCTATCTCTTAATCTCCGGTCTCTAACTCTTCAAGGATTTCCTTTCCCTCTGTCACGCTTTTGCACTTTCACATCTCTTTTTCATTTTCTACGCACTATGCTGCTATTTTTCTCTCTATTCTCTCTTTTCCATAGCCTTAAAATAAAAAATAGAAATTAAGGGGTACAATGACTGTAATACAATACAAGGGATGTACACGGATGTAACTTACAGTCCCGCTAATAAATGAAGATATTAAAAAAAAAGGAATGCTTTTATTGCCAATGCAATAATACTGCAACTTTAAATTTCAATGCCTATGTGTGTACATATGCCAAAACCAAGATTCAGTTCGGCTCTGACTCAATTCACATGTAACTGGCAGCTACCCTGGGGCTGTGGACATTTTGTCATTAAAATACAGCAGAATGGTAAAACCTTGTACAAAAGGGGATTGATTATTTAAACAGTTTTACATTCATAATTGATGAAAACTTCAACATTTTAATAATCCTTTTTAACCTTCCTCATTGAAGATTGGAAAATCACCAACATTCTGCTTCCAACCTGTCCCAGTTCTGCATGGATGGATCCTGCATGCCTTCTCTCAAACTGCCATCTGCAGTTGGGCACAAGTTAGGGTTGCCAACTGTCCCGTATTAGCCGGGACATCCCGTATATTGGGCTAAATTGGTTTGTCCCATAAAGGACCGCCCTTGTCCCGCATTTGACTGCTACTACTCGGGTCGAGCAGAGTGTCGGGTTGGAGCGCCGCATCCGGCCCCGCCTCACCCGTCCCGACGTAGTGCAGCCCATGGAGTGCAGCAGCAGCAGCACATTGCCCGTGGCCCCGTCGGTCGGCAGCCCGGCCAACTGTCCGCCCTTTGGACCTTCGCTTACCGCCGATACCTCCTTCTCATGGCCGATCATCGGTTCATGAGTTGGATGGGGCGCCGGACTTTGTGACCAAAAACCCCTCAGCTGGCCCGCCGGCTGGGCTTTGTGTGCAGTCCAGCACCTGGGCCAACTCATCATTCACCCAGCCACGGCCGAGTCGGTCAACGAATTGCCGTCAGGAATTTGCCCCTTATTTTGACCTTTTGTCCCTTAGGACCCAGGTATGATCCTGACTGCGGGTGTTATCTGTGTGGAGTTTGCATGTTCTCCCTGAGTCCTCGTGGGTGATCGATGGTCGGCGGGCACTCGGTGGGCCGGAGGACCTGTTTCCATGCTGTATCTCTCCAAACACCAAGCACTAAGTAACAAAGCCTGCACCAGTTAACCACGCAGAGATGATAAGTACAAAATGAAATGCAAAGACAAGATCTCAGAGAAAAAACAAAACATTGTCAGTTCAGGATCAGTGTGACAGGAGAAATAGCTGCCAGTGGAAATAGCTGGAGTGTGTCGGTACGGAGTTTGTACGTTCTCCCCGTGACCTGCGTGGGTTTTCTCCAAGATCTTCGGTTTCGCCCCACACCCCAAAGATCTACAGGTTTGTAGGTTAATTGGCTTTGGTAAAATTATTAATTGTCCCTCGTGTGTGTAGGATAGTGTTAGTGTGCGGGGATCGCTGGTCGGAGCGGACTGGGCAGGCCGAAGGGCCTGTTTCCGCGCTGCGTCTCTAAACTAAACTAAACTAAACTAAACTAAACTAAACCTGTACTTTCTGAAAGCAGAGCATCTCACTGTAGCCAGGCATCTGGTCATACCCTGTGTGAGGAGCTTCGATATATATCTCAGGCATCTGTGTGTGGATGGAGTTGGGTATTTCTTTCTCCATGTTGGGGCACTGAGCACCATGAAAAGTAATGAAAAGGACTATCTAATATTATGTGGGAACATGCAGATTTGCTTTTAGTCAAATATAGACACCTAATGCTGGAGTAACTCAGCGGGTCAGGCAGCATCCCTGGAGAGATGGGTGGCGTTTTGGTCCGGGACCCTTGCTTTTGGTCAAGATTATTTTGACCAAATGGCGTTTGGATACTTAAAAACGAAAGTAAATTGTTGTAACCCAATATACTCGTTCCTAATGTTAAAAGTTGCCAATACTTTAGGTTAAATTGTGCTTCGCTTCTCTTTTGCTAAATGCAACAGAGAAAGTGATCCACGAAGAATTCCTGTGAAAGTTTGTGGAGAAGAAGCCTGATGGGAGACACAAAAAAGCTGGAGTAACTCAGCGGGTCAGGCAGTGTCTCTGGAGAAAAGGAACAGGTGACGTTTCGGGTTTCGTTTAGGAGAATGACGGGGGGGACATCATTGAAACATACAGAATAGTGAAAGGCTATTAGATCAGCCATGATTGAATAGCAGAGTAGACTTGATGGGCCGAATGGCCTAATTCCACTCCTTTAACATGACCTTATGAGACCTTTCTTCAGACTTGACCCTAAACGTCACCTGTTCCTTCTCTCCAGGGATGCTATCTGACCCGCTGAGTTACTCCAGCCTTTTTGTGTCTATCTTCGGTTTAAAACAGCATCTGCAGTCCCTTCCTACACAGCAATCTGATGAGGTTCTTCAAGACATTTTGCGACAGGTACTGAGAAATTGCTTCAGTTTCAGAGTGTGGTTTCTTTTGATTTGATCTTCTCTGTTGACTAGTCGTCTGTCACCAAGTGTGGCAGTCTTGTCTGATGACAAACAAAAGCTCAACGGCCTTGTTTGGAAGTTCAAATGCAAGGTTAACTACAGTTTGCTCAACTGGTATTGCAGAAGCGTGCAGTTAGCAGGAAGGTGGGTGCTGACTGGTACTGAATATGGTTTCTCCACATTGCTCTTTTGTCTCTGGCTAATTAAGAAGTCTTCTGCCCTCATAAAAAGGCACCTCCAGTCTAACATGAGCTATCATTCCACCTGTTGAGAGGATAGAATTACGTTTTGAATATAGCTGATAACCCTCATATCTGGCTGTGACAATTAGTCAGGATAGTGCTGTTTACTATTTCTGAAATGTGGCACGGTGGCGCAGCAGTAGAGTTGCTGCCTCACGGTGCTAGGGACCTGGGTTCGACCCTGACTATGAGAGCTGTCCGTACGGACCCTGTGACTGCGTGGGTTTTCTCCAGGTGCTGCGGTTTTCTTCCACATTTCAAAGAAGTGCAGATTTTTAGGTTGATTGGCTTCCGTAAATCTCCCCTCGTTCCCCAAGTATGTGAAACTGGGATAATGGAGAACTAGTGTACGGGTGATCGATGGTCAGCGTGAACTCGGTGGGCCGAAGGTCCTGTTTCCATGCTGTATCTCTAAACTAAAATAAAACTAAATTAAACTAAACTAAACTAAACTAAACACCAAATTAAACCAAACTAAACTAAACTAAACTACACTAAACTTAACTAAACTAAACTAAACTAATCTAAACCAAACCAAACCAAACCAAACCAAATTAAATTAAACTATATCCATCTAGTTGTAGTGTACACTATTGTGGACATCTGCTGAAGTCTCTTTGTGCTTGCCACTAGTAATAGATCACACTATTGTAAACTTTTGATCTACACTATCCCTGAACACTATGACCAGTGGTGTGTGTGCTGTCTACGGTGGTGTACACTACAGCTAAATACCACGGCCAACTATGCATGCTATTCACAGATAGTATTAACAGCAACGTAAAACTTTCAAGGGTATCAGCAGCCTTGAATGTAGACCTCGCCTGACATCATCTTTAGAAATATTTTGATGGGAACAGTATAGATGACAAAAAGTTTGATGAAAGACAGAACTTTTAAGGTGTGGCTTAATGGCTGACAAGATTGAAGGAATGCAAGGATTGTGAAGGGAAGGTGGGGTGAAGGAGGTCACGTTGATTGAAAGACGAAGGACTTTAAACGGAAAGATATTGCCTTCCAGGAATTAAAGCAGGCTGGGATACATAGGTATGAGGCGTGAATGGTTCTATGATCAGGTGAGCATTGCAGTAAAAATGTGGCCTCACGGAACACAGGTAAAGTGACATAGCAGGAATAGTAATCCAACAGGTAGATACAAAATGCTGGAGTAACTCAGCGGGACCGGCTGCATCTCTGGAGAGAAGGAAATGGCGATGTTTCTGGTCGAGACCCTTCTTCAGAATCGTCGCCCATTCCTTCTCTCCAGAGATGCTGCCTGTCCCGCTGAGTTGCTCCAGCATGTTGTGTCTACCTTCGATTTTAACCGACATCTGCAGTTCTTTCTTACAGTAATAATCCAACAGTCCGGACTAATGACCCTAGGTTGTGAGTGCAAATGAGAACATGGCAACTGGTGACGTTACATTCAGTTAGTTAAATACAATTGGAATTAATCAAACAGCTAGCATTATTGATGTTCCCACATAACTACTGGATTGTTGTAAACACTGTGAATCCAAATCAGAGGAGGTCTCGGGGTGGAAGATTGCAACCTTCACGTGGTCCGCCCTGTTTGGACTAATGCAATCAACTCGACGTGCACACACGGAAGATCAAATAGAACAAGTTGTCCAACAACTTTAGGCTGTGCACGCCACACGAAAGAAGAAGAAGAAGAGGTGGTCTCCACAGCCTTCTGTGGCAAAGGAATCCACAGATTCACCACCCTCTGACTAAAGAAATTTCTCCTCATCTCCTTCCTAAAAGAACATCCTTTAATTCTGAGGCTGAGACCTCTAGTCCTAGACTCTCCCACTAGTGGAAACATCCTCTCCACATCCACCATATCCAAGCCTTTCACTATTCTGTATGTTTCAATGAGCCCCCCCCTCATTCTTCCAAACTCCAGTGAGTACTGGCCTAGTGCCGACAAGCACTCATCACAGGTTAACTTACTCATTCCTGGGATCATTCTTGCGATGGGATAGAACCATTCTCCTCTTGAGGTTATTTTGATTCCCTCCTTTGGAAAGATCGACTGTGGGTCAAAGGGCAGTCTGTCTATGACTATCTTTACAGAGCCCTCTTGTGAGAGAAGAAGGTAACTCACGCAACATGATCACAAAAGCAGTGAACACAACCAACAAACAACAATAACTTGCTCTCATTCAGACTACGGATAGAAGACAAAAAGATGATATAGGGAGTGTGTTACCAGGTTGATGTACCTTTAGGTTGTGAGTTCAAATTAGAACATGACAACTGGTGATGTTACATTCAGTTATAAAGCCATAGATTCATAGAGTGATACAGTGTGGGAACAGGCCCTTCGGCCCAACTGGCCCACACCGGCCAACATGTCCCAGCTGCACTAGTCCCACCTGCCCGTGTTTGGTCCATAGCCCTCCAAACTTGCACTATCCATGTACCTGTCTAACTGTTTCTTACATGTTGGGATACTCCCTGCCTCATCTAAGTAGTTAAATAAAATTGGAATTAACAAAACCGTTCGCATTACTGATGTTCCCATAAAACTACTGGGATGGTGTAAAAACCTATTCAATTCTTCAATGTCCTTCAGGGAAAGGAGATGTACTTTTAGCAGGATCATAAGACAATAGGAGAGGATTGGAGGCCAGTCTAATGTTTCCCTTGCTCATTAGAGGAGGCATTTATTGTTGATCTGTAACTGCCCGTCAAGTGCGTCTTTGGGCCACTTCCGAGAGACAGCTGCGGTTCACCCATCTTGGTGATCTATGGGTCACATGCATCCTGTTGCCTCCTCTGAAGGACATTATTGAAAGAGACATGTTTAAACAACCATCCAGTGGCCATCATTCCTGATGCTAGTTTTCCTTAAGTTCCTGGTTTAATTAAGTTCCACAGCTATCATGATAGGATTTAGGCTCATGGAATCATAATAATTTGGATAGCATTAGGCCTAATCTGCTCACTGAGTCACAGAGTCATACAATATGGCCCTCGGCTCAACTTGTCCATGACAAACAAGATGGCCATCTGAGCTAGTTCCATTTAAGCATGTTTGGCCCATATCTACTAATCCTTTAAGTGGAGGATTTAAACTAATGTGGCAGGGGGATGGGTACAAGAGCAGAGAGGCAGGTGGGTGTAAAATGAGGGTAGAAGCAATAGGTAGCAAGGTGAAAAGTAAAAGTGGCAGGCAGACAAAACCAGGGCAATAATCAAAAAGGGCCGCTTTTCAACATAATTGTATAAGGGGTAAGAGCGTTGTAAAAACAGCCTGAAGGCTTTGTGTCTCAATGCAAGGAGTATTCGTAATAAGGTGGATGATTTGAACGTGCAGATAGCTATTAATGATTATGATATAGTTGGGATCACGGAGACATGGCTCCAGGGTGACGTAGGCTGGGAGCTGAACATCCAGGGATATTCAATATTCAGGAGGGATAGAGAGAAAGGAAAAGGAGGTGGGGTAGCGTTGCTGGTTAGAGAGGAGATTAAAGCAATGGAAAGGAAGGACATTAGCTTGGAGGATGTGGCATCGGTATGGGTAGAGCTGCGAAACACTAAGGGGCAGAAAACGCTGGTGGGTGTTGTGTACAGGCCACCTAACAGTAGCAGTGAAGTTGGGGATGGTATCAAACAGGAAATTAGAAATGCGTGCGACAAAGGCAAAACAGTTATAATGGGTGACTTCAATCTACATATAGATTGGGTGAATCAAATTGGCAGGGGTGCTGAGGAAGAAGATTTTTTGGAATGTATGCGGGATAGTTATCTAAATCAACATGTAGAGGAACCAACGAGAGAGCAGGCTATTTTAGACTGGGTTTTGAGTAATGAGGAAGGGGTAGTAAGCAGTCTTGTTGTGTGTGTCCCCTTGGGCAAGAGTGACCATAATATGGTTGAGTTCGTCATTAGGACGGAGAGTGACATTGTTAATTCAGAAACAATGGTTCTGAACTTAAAGAAAGGTTATTTTGAGGGTATGCGACGTGAATTGGCCAAGATTGACTGGCAATTAATTCTAAAAGGGTTGACGGTGGATATACAATGGAAGACATTTAAAGACTGCATGGATGAACTACAAAAATTGTTCATCCCAGTTTGGCAAAAGAATAAATCAGGGAAGGTAGTGCATCCATGGATAACAAGGGAAATCAGGGTTAGTATCAAAGCAAAGGATGATGCGTACAAAGTAGCCAGAAAAAGCAGCATACCAGAGGGCTGAGAGAAATTCAGAGACCAGCAGAGGAGGACAAAGGGCTTAATTAGGAAAGGAAAAATAGATTATGAAAGAAAACTGGCAGGGAACATAAAAACTGACTGCAAAAGTTTTTATAGATATGTGAAGAGAAAGAGATTAGTTAAAAAAAATGTAGGTCCCTTGCAGTCAGAAACAGGCGAGTTGATCATGGGGAACAAGGATATGGCGGACCAATTGAATAACTACTTTGGTTCCGTCTTCACTAAGGAAGACATAAATAATCTGCCGGAAATAGCAGGGGACCGCAGGTCAAAGGAGGAATTGAGTGAAATCCAGGTTAGTCGGGAAGTGGTGTTGGGTAAATTGAATGGATTGAAGGCCGATAAATCCCCAGGGCCAGATTGGCTGCATCCCAGAGTACTTAAGGAAGTAGCTCCGGAAATAGTGGATGCATTAGTGATAATCTTTCAAAACGCTTCTGGAGTAGTTCCTGAGGATTGGCGGGTAGCAAACGTAACCCCTCTATTTAAGAAGAGAGAAAACAAGGAATTACAGACCAGTTAGTCTAACATCGGTAGTGGGGAAACTGCTAGAGTCAGTTATTAAAGATGGGATAGCAGCACATTTGGAAAGTGGTGAAATCATTGGACAAAGTCAGCATGGATTTACAAAAGGTAAATCATGTCTGACGAATCTTGCGGAATTTATCGAGGATGTAACTAGTAGCGTGGATAAGGGAGAACCAGTGGATGTGGTGTACCTGGACTTGCAGAAGGCTTTCGACAAGGTCCCACATAAGAGATTAGTGTACAAACTTAAAGCATATGGCATTGGGGGGTTCAGTATTGATGTGGATAGAGAACTGGCTGGCAAACAGGAAGCAAAGAGTAGGAGTAAATGGGTCGTTTTCACAATGGCAGGCAGCGACTAGTGGGGTACCGCAAGGTTCAGTGCTGGGACCCCAGCTATTTACAATATATATTAATGATCTGGATGAGGGAATTGAAGGCAATATCTCCAAGTTTGCGGATGACACTAAGCTGGGGGGCAGTGTTAGCTGTGAGGGGGATGCTAGGAGGCTGCAAGGTGACTTGGATAGGCTGGGTGAGTGGGCAAATGTTTGGCTGATGCAGTATAATGTGGATAAATGTGAGGTTATCCACTTTGGTGGCAAAAACAGGAAAGCAGACTATTATCTAAATGGTGGCCGATTAGGAAAAGGGGAGGTGCAGCGAGACCTGGGTGTCATGGTACACCAGTCATTGAAAGTAGGCATGCAGGTGCAGCAGGCAGTGAAGAAAGTGAATGGTATGTTAGCTTTCATAGCAAAAGGATTTGAGTATAGGAGCAGGGAGGTTCTACTTCAGTTGTACAGGGTCTTGGTGAGACCACATCTGGACTATTGTGTACAGTTTTGGTCTCCAAATCTGAGGTAGGACATTATTGCCATAGATGGAGTGCAGAGAAGGTTCACCAGACTGATTCCTGGGATGTCAGGACTGTCTTATGAAGAAAGACTGGATAGACTCGGTTTATACTCTCTAGAATTTAGGAGATTGAGAGGGGATCTTATAGAAACTTACAAAATTCTTAAGGGGTTGGACAGGCTAGATGCAGGAAGATTGTTCCCGATGTTGGGGAAGTCCAGGACAAGGGGTCACAGCTTAAGGATAAGGGGGAAATCCTTTAAGACCGAGATAAGAAAGAATTTTTTACACAGAGAGTGGTGAGTCTCTGAAACTCTCTGCCACAGAGGGTAGTTGAGGCCAGTTCATTGGATATATTTAATAGGGAGTTAGATGTGGCCCTTGTGGCTAAGGGGATCAGAGGGTATGGAGAGAAGGCAGGTACGGGATACTGAGTTGGATGATCAGCCATGATCATATTGAATGGCGGTGCAGGCTCGAAGGGCCGAATGGCCGACTCCTGCACCTATTTTCTATGTTTCTATGATTCTATGTTTCTGCAAACAACTGTACAGACACTGTCTGGTATTTAAGTCAGCTTTAATCATCAGTCATAATGGCACAGTACAATACATGTTAGTTCCATTCTACCACTGGTGTGGCTACATAATATAGGAAGTGAATGTAAATTAAAAGTGTTCAATAGGGTGGAGTTAGTGGTAGCACATTACTCTGATTGGTTCACATGCAATAACCAATCTACACTTTCCTATGCATGTATCTGTCCAGTTGACTTTTAAATGCTGTTGTAGTATTTGCCTCCACTACTTCCTCTGGCAGCTTGTCCAATCACCCTTTGAGTGAAAAAGTTGCCCCGTTGTTTCCGATAAAATCTTCCCGTCCTCTCCTTAAACCTACATCCCCTGGTTCTTGTTTCCCCCTCTTTTTGGTTAAAGACTCAGTGCATTCACACTATTTCTCCCCCTCGTGTTTTTATACACCTCCGTCAGTTCACTCCTCAGCCCCCTACGCTGAAACCATAGTCTGCCCAACCTTTCCCTGTAGCTCAGGCTCTTGAGTGCTGGCCACAGCCTCGCGGATCTTCTCTGCACCGATTCCAGTTCAGTTCCATCTTCTTGTCGAGCAATCCATTGAGTCGTTGCCACCCTTCTTTCACTGAAGCCCTGCAAGCGATTTACCTTTGGCTGCTTGAATGACTTTGCTTCCATCCTCCCTATGGTCAGGGAGTTCCATATCATAACCGCTTGTTGCATGAATGCATTATCCCTTACATTCCTCCCGTCAAAATGCCCATCATTTTGAACTCATGTTATCCAGCCCATTAACTGTCCCATAAAGGCAACGTCCTTCTAGTTATCCTCACTAATCTCACGATCTCGATCCCCTCGATCACACCCGTTCTCAGTCAACAGCATGGTGGAGCAGTGGTAGAGTGGCTGCCTTGCAACACCAGGGACTCCGGCTTCCATCCTGAGTACGGACCAAGTTTGTACAGACGTGTGGGTTTTCTAGGTTAATTGGCTTGGTAAAAATTGTAAATTGACCCTAGTATGGGTAAGGCATGGAGTCGGTGGGCTGAATGATGTGTTTCCATGCTGTATCTCTAAGCTAAACTAAATTAAACCAGGATGAATAATCTGTGCCTCTGAGCACCTTTGAAATCATAGCCACAATACCACTATACCCATGATAATGGTGAGTTTAATGGCCCTCACTGCCATTAATACATAACTCCTCCAACAGCTTTAATGATGAATAGATACTCCACCAAATGTGAAGCACCACAAGATCTGTACTGTTCTACCATTTGCTTCGCTTAAAGCAAAACTGGCTCTCAACCTTCCTTTGCCATGGAATGCATTTTATCAGGATTCATCTCAGCTTGGTTTGGGAACAGCTCCATCCCAGACCGCGGAAAATTGCAGTCCAGACGCAGCCCAGATCACCACACAAACCAGCCTCTCTTTCCATTGACTCCCTTCCATTGCACCTTAGGCGGCCTTGGCAAGGCCAGCAGCATAAGCAAGGATGAGCCGCACCCTGGCCACTCCTTCTTCTCCCCTCTCCCATCAGGCAATAGGTGTAGAAGTGTGAAAACGCACATCTCCAGATTCTGTGACAATTTCTTCCCAGCTGTAATCAGGCAACTGAATCATCCTACCACCAACTAGATAGAGACACGGTGCCAGGCGGAAGAGGGCCCTGCCTGAGCCGGCTGCCTGCCCCTCTTCCAGGGTTACGTCCGCGCTCGGGTGGTGTTAGAGAGGGACTACACGCTGTCCAAGGGAACCCTGGTTTCAAGGACCGCTGGGCACCGCGGGAGGTTGAATGCATCCTTGACAAGGATTGCAACATAGTTGAATAGTACTTTATTTAGTATATTTCTTTATCTTATATAATGGTGGTGGGTTCTATTTTGTTTTATTGTATTGTAAATATTATTTTTAATAATTGATAAAAAAAAAAAAAAACAATTAGAGAGCAGTGCTGAACTACTGTGTACGAAGGAACTGCAGATGCTGGGTTAAACCGAAGATAGACACAAAAAAGCTGGAGTAACTCAGAGGGACAGGCAGCACCTCTGGAGAGAAGGAATGGGTGATGTTTCGAGTCAAGACCTGAACTACTATCGTGGTGACCCTCAGACTATCTTTGATCGGACTTTACTGGCTTTACCTTGCACTAAACGTTACTCCCTCGTCGTGTAAATAGCTCAATCGTAATCATGTATTGTCTTTCCGCTGACTGGTTGGCTCGCAGAACAAGCTTTCCACTGTTACCTCGGTACACGTGACAATAAACGAACGTGAACTGAAACTGGACGGAGCTGAACGGAACTGTGAGTTTACAAAGCTGCTGCATCAGAGCATCAAAGCTGAGGGCTTGTCCCACTTGGGCATCATTTGCGCGTCACTGCCTACGCCACCACGTCTCACCATGCACCATGCGCACGTGATGCCCGTCGTGCGTCGTGACCCGTAAATGATGTCAAGTAAATGACGCACAAATTACACCCAAGTGGGGCAGGCCTTTAAGGCTAGAATTTAACAGCTTAAGTACATCTACAGATAAGAAGATTTATGTTTCAGGTCTGCCCATCAACCTTTGCAGTCCATAAAAGCAATAATTTAAACCAAATGAACGTTGTTATAATTTTTCAAAATTACTTTCAGAAACGTTGCTCGCTATCTCCTCCTGACACTTTGGCTGACTCTTAATCCATTATATCCACAGCTCATTGTTCCCCTTCCTGTGTATGACCTTATTCCACTTGCCTTCGTCCCTTTTCTGTCATTCCCCTGTTCACTTTAGATCTCCTTGAGAAAGGAGATGACACCATTGAGTCCATCATTCACCAGATGATGTCAGCTCATACCTCCTCCAGCTAATTTATAGGGCAAATCTCTTTGACCTGCTAGTTTGAAAGTTTAAAGTTGCACGCTGGAAGGTGCCCTGTGCCAGAAATATCTGGGCCAATTTAATCAGTTACAGTGAGAGCACACGATTATAAGTGGAGCCCTATTTTAGTTTTAGTTTAGTTTAGTTCAGAGATGCAGCTCGGAAACAGGCCCTCCCGTGCACCAGCACTATCCCACACACACTAGGGACAAATTACAATGTTACCAAAGCCTTCAACCCTGTACGTCTTTGGACAATAGACAATATGTGCAGGAGTAGGCCATTCGGCCATTCGGCCCTTCGAGCCAGCGCCGCCATTCAATGTGATCATGGCTGATCATCCCCAATCAGTACCCCGTTCCTGCCTTCTCCCCATATCCCCTGACTCCGTTACCTTTAAGAGCCCTATCTAGCTCTCTCTTGAAAGTATCCAGAGAACCGGCCTCCACCGCCCTCTGAGGCAAAGAATTCCTGTGTGGAGTGTGGGAGGAAACCAGAGCACCAGGAGAAATCCCACGCAGGACGACATCCGTAGTCAGGATTGAACCCGGGCCTCTAGCCCTGAAAGGCAGCAACTATACCGCTAAGCCATCGTGCCGCCCAAAGTGTTGTTTAAATCAATGATTCTACGACTCCTATCTGGACCAGAGCTCCAGCCTCAGTAGCCCAAGTTCAATCCTGACCTCTGATACTCTCCGGGTGGATTCTGAAGAAACCCACACAGTTCCTTTGTTTCGCAGAGTCAAACAAGCCCTTTGGCCCACAGTGCTTCCATCGTATTCACAAAAAGGTTGCAGATGTTTAGATTAACTGGTTACATTCGTTGGCTGTGAGTGAGTAAGTGAGTAGCAGACTCTTGCAGGAGTTGATGCCAAAAGGTCGGGAGAATTAAAATGATGTTAGCGAGATGGGAGCTTGGTAGCTGGCCTGGACTCGTTGGGTTGTAGTGTTTGTATCGGTGCTGGACGATGCCAGACAGCAGGGGGTTGTCGTCGTGCTGAAGAGGGCCAGGTGTGGAGAGGGACATCGGATCGCAGTACGATCGAAATGGAGGTGACGGTTGAAAAGGGCCTTTGTGGGCAGCTGCAGCTGGGACTACAAAATGGCACCTCTTGCATATGGACTCAGTGGGCTGCTCTGTGCATACTGCACTAACCGGGGCGATCGTGCTTACGTACGGGAAATAGTTTTGTTGAGCTGTATGTAAAAAACGCATCTTACTGTACCTGGTACACATGGCAATAAAGAAACCATCGAGTAGGGGGTGACTTTAACTTCCCCAATATGGACTGGGGCTTCCTTCATCTAAGAGTCTTAGATGGGGCAGAACGCCTTAGGTGTAACCAAGAAGATTTCTTGTTGCTCCTGGGCCTGGCCAAGCTGGCCATCTGCGAGTCACGGCGCCAGGCGGAAGAGGGCTTTGCCCAAGCCAGATGCTTGCCCCTTTCCGAGGTTACGTCTGCGCCCGGGTGGTGTTAGAGAGGGACATAGTTGTATAGTAGACATTTAGTACATTTGCAAGGATTATAACAGTTGTTGGAAAATGTTGATAATTTGGTGATTTTGTACTGTGGTGGGTGCGTTACCACGGTTTTGGTTTGCATCGTGATCGTAATTAAATAAAGTATTTTTGATTTTAAAAAAAAGATTTCTTAAAACAGTATGTAAATAGCCGGACAAAAGAGGGACTGGCGTGTCAGTGCGAGACCATTTTGGGAACAATGATTCCAACTCATTAAGTGTTAAGATATGAATAGGGAAAAATCTGGACTTTGGAGGAAAATGTAATATTGGAAGAGGGTCACATTACGACATTATTAGGCAACCGGCTAAGGAAAGTAAATACCTAAACGACCTCCATAAAGTCTTGCCTCAGATTTTTTTATTTTCACAGAACATAGAAGTCAAGAGGCCTCGGTTCAACATGACTATAACATGCCGGTTAACTTATCGAACTGGTGTTTGATCTGGGGGAATGGGTTTGAATCCACCACAGCATCTGGGGAATTTAAATTCATGTAATTAAATAAATCTGGAATAAAGAGTTTGTTTCATTGATGTTGACCATGAAACCACCGGATTGTCATTAAAAACCTATTTGATTCACTGATGTCCTTCAGGGATTGAAACCTGCTGTTCTTGGCCACTCTGGCCTCCATGTGACCCTAGACCAACGGCAATGTAGTTGACTCTTAACTGACTCACTGCAGAGCAATTATGGGCACTATATGCTGGACTAACCATCAACACCCACATCGTGTGATTGAATACATCTTATCTAACTAAGTAAGTGTTTATGCTCCACGCTAACCTGTAGTTCATTAGGACTTTGCATTGTAACACCTGGGTTACAATGGTATTTGTGCGAAAAGGAACTGCAGATGCCGGTTTATACCGAAGATAGACACAAAGCACTGGAGTAATTCAGCGGGTCAGGCAGCAACTCTGGAGAAAAAGGATGGGTGACGGTCCGGATTGGGACTCAGCTTCAGACTGAAAGTAGAGGGGAGGGAACTGGAGGTGGGAAAAGGCCCGTACATAGCAGAGCCGGCAACAGATGACCAAGGAAGGGTGGAGATCATGATGGCCCATTGTTGGCTGGGGAAGAGGTGATAACGAAGGGATACAAGGATGCGAACAGTGCAACTAGTAGGATGATTAGGGTGAGGGTGGAGTGATGGTATGCAGAACTTACTTGAAATTAGACAAATCAACACAATGGCACGGCTCCGATGATTTGTAATTCTGCACCACCTCCGATTTGGATTCACACTCTGCTTCTTTTAATGTAATTGGCCATGGGCAGGTAAGCTGTTGATTTCATAGAACAAATTCATCAATTTTCTCCAAGTTCAAATAGGAAAAGCTGCACGTGAAGTTTGCTGCCATTAAATAACGTGAATGTTCCTTGGCGTCTAAAATTATGGATGTGTACATGGAACCCATTTGCACAATTTACAAAGAGGTGTTTCAGGAGGAGAGACACAAAATGCTGGAAGACGGTGGGGAAGGCGCCATCTCTGGAGAAAAGGAATAGGTGACGTTTCGGGTGGGAACCCCCCTTCAGGCTGGAGTTACTCCAGCATTTTGTGTCTATAAAATAGAAAATGTTGGAAACACTCAGCATACGTATCAGGCAGCATCTGTGGCAAGTGTGGCAAGAGGTAATGTTTCAGGTCGAGACCAGAGGATAGGTATGTTTCAGATTGAATATTCTGATGGCAACTTGTGGTCATTAACAGAAGGAAACAGAACAAAAGAAGAAACAGGATAGAGGTGGCACAATGGCGTAGCTGCTAAAGCGACTGCCGCGCAGCGACTCCAGACCTTGCGTACTATCTGTGTGGAGATCAAGCCTTCCCACCATGACTGCATGGATTTCCCCCAAATGCTGTTGGTTTGTCCCACATATACAGATAGGCCAATATAAATTGCTCCTGGTGTATAGGTATGATTTAGGCAGAATCTCAGAGGAATGAAAGGGAATATCTGGGATTAAAATGGGTTGCGGTTCGAAATAGTGTCAAAATTGGTAATTGATGGGACTTGGTGAGATGTGGGTAGGGCATTTGCATCTCCCTATGAATCTCTATCAATGTAACTTTGATTAAGTCATCCAGTCAGACGACACGAAAACAGAGGAAACTGGATACTCAAAATGGGTGGGAGTTATTTGACACAATTTATATATCTTTATATAATTATGAAGTTTTTTTTGGGATCTTCTGATAAATACTTGGAGCAAGGTATCAAAAGCATGACTCATGCAAGTGGGAAGGATAAAACCACACCATCTGTTGGATTGGTTGGAACCAATGGGGATTCTACTGGCCTTCTGCCATCCCTTGTAGCATGACCCCATGGATGTTGGGCGGACCTTGATGTATAAGATCATCTCTGGGATCTTTGATCAAAACAAGTGATAGTACAATGACAGCAATTCTTTTGGCTGTAACTTAGGATGACACGGTGGTGCAGCGGTAGAGTTGCTGCCTGACAGCGCTTACGGCGCCAGAGACCCGGGTTCGATCCTGACTACGGGTGCTGTCTGTACGGAGTTTGTTCGTTCTTCCCGTGACCTGCGTATGTTTTCTCCAAGATCTTCGGGTTTCCCCCCACACTCCAAAGACGTACAGGTTTGCAGGTTAATTGCCTTGGTATAAATGTAAATTGTCACTAGGATAGTGTGAAGGATAGTGTTAATGCGCGGGGATCATTGGTCGTGCGGGCTCTGGGCCGAAGGGCCTGTTTCAGCGCTGTATCTCTAAACTAAACTAAACTAACCTAAACTTGTTGACCCTGGCAATGGATGGATTACATATAAAGGATTAAGGAGATTTATGGTATGGAGACAGACCACTCTGTCCAAACAGTCAATGGCATATTAATGGTCCACCTAAGCCTCCTCCCATTGTCACACCTTCAGATTTATCAGCACATCCCTCTGTTCTCTTCTCTTTCATATACCCGTCCAGTTACCTCTCAAAAGCTCTACGTTCTACTCTATTATAAATGTCAGGCAGCGAACACTATAGTTAATTCATACTTCATAAGTTCCAGGAGCAGAATCCGCTCATCAAGTCCACTTTGCAATTCTATCATGGCTGATCTATCTTTCCCTCTCGACCCCATTCTCCTGCCTACTCTCGATAAACCCTGACACCTTTACTGATTAATAAAATTCCAAAGACGTACAGGTTTGTAGGTTAATTGACTTGGTAAAATTGTAAAATGGCGCTAGCGTGTGTAGGATAGTGTAAGTGTGCAGGGATCGCTGGTCTGCGCGGACTCAGTGGGCTGAAGAGCACGTTTCCGCACAGTACCACTCAATAAAAAAACTAAACTAACCAAGAATCTGTAAAGTTCCACCTTGAAAATATCTATTGACGGCCTCCACAGCCATCGGTGGCAATGAAGGCCGCAGATTCACCAAACTCTGACTGAAGAAATTCTTCTTCATCTCCTCTTCTAAAGGTGTGTTCTTCCAGCAGTGTACAATGATGGCAGCAGAAAGGTATATGGATAGGGCCACGGGAAGGACCAAGGTAAAGCAGGTGATACAAAAACAAACTCCAAAATCCTCCATAAATTATATATTAAAGACATGAAACCTCATTATGATGAAGAGGGAAATGTAACTGTGCCATTGAAGTCCATGACGAAGGCACGGATCACTGCAAAAATACAAATCGTTTGAAAGGGAAATTGATGCCCAATTCATATTTTCTTTTTATCTCTCTGTCTTTGGTACACTGATTCATCGTACTGTTTCTCCACCTTCATGCAAACACAGAGAGAAAAGATATGAGAAATAATATGGTTTCATTGCAAGATTGCTATCGGCCTCAGGTGTGGTTTCTTTCCCTGCTTCCTTATTCCTTTCCACCCACAATCCCTTCCTCTGCTTCATTTCGGGGACAGTACATTTCACTCCCCACCTTCCTTCCTTTTTAGATGGCACGACTTGCACCGCCGCTATCAACGGGGGACCCGAGGAGAACGAAGGAAGACCCGCCGGCGAGCCCCGAGGACTCAGCTCAGTTTCGTTCAGTTTATTGTCACGTGTACCGAGGTACAGTGAACAGCTTTTGTTGAGTGCTAACCAGTCAACAGAGAGACAATACATGATGACAATCGATACATTCACAGTGCATAGGTACGTAGATACATGATAACGGGAATGACGTTTAGTGCAAGGTAAGGCCGGCAAAGTCCCATCAAGGATAGTCCGAGGGTTACCAACGAGGTAGATAGTAGCTCAGGACGGCTCTCTGCTTGTGGTAGGATGATTCAGTTGCCTGAAAACAGCTGGGAAGAAACTGTCCCCGAATCTGGAGGTGTGCATTTTCACACTTCTATACCTTTTAGCCTGATGGGAGAGGGGAGAAGAGGGAATGGCCAGGGCGCGACTCGTTCTTGATTATGCTGCTGGCCTTGCCGAGGCAGCGCGAGGTATAATTGGAGTCAATAGAAGGGAGGTTGGTTTGTTTGATGGTCTTGGCCAATTTCTTATGGAGCTTTTCCCAAACCAAGCTGCGATGCATCCTGATAAAATGCTTTCTGTGGCGCATCTGTAGAAGTTGGTGAGAGTTGTAGGGGACATGCCAAACTTCCTAAGCCTTCGAAAGAAGTAGAGGTGTTGGTGGTCCAGCAAGATACCAGCAAGGCGGTGAATGGCCTAATGGGCCTGTCCCACTTACGCAACGTTTTCGGCGACTGCTGGCACCCGTCATGGGTCGGCAAATATTTTCAACGTTGAAAATTTAGCGGCGACCAGAAAGACGCTACGACTCTTTTGGTGACTAGGAGACTACTCATGACCATACAGACGACACCCTGGCGACATGTCGCAGGGTGAAGCCTGTATGCTCGTGGTAGATGCCCATAGAGTCGTACCTTGTTCTGGTCTCCGCTGGATTTTAAACATGTTGAAATATTTCGGCGACCTGTAATGACCTATGATGGGTGCCGGCCGTCTTGTAAGTGGGACAGGCCCTTAAGGGGGACTCGGGGGGGGGGGGGGGGCTGCTGCAGAAGATGGTGAACTTTTGCAATTTTGTGAACACCATAATCGTGGCAACTCTTGTGTACTGCATAGGTCTGCTGTATGGTTTTACCGAGTTGTACGCAAAACAGAGCATTTCACTGTACCTAGGCACATGTGACAATAAAGTAACATTGAATTGATTGCTTGATTTGTCTACTCCACATGCAGTCATGGCTACCGTCTCCACTCCTCTCTCCCCCTCACTGGACTCATCTCCCAATCAACTCCTCCTTACCCGCAGCATCCTATCACTTAGACACAAAGTGCTGGAGTAACTCAGCGGGTCAGGCAGCATCTCTGGAGAAAATGGATGGGTGATGTTTCAGTCTGAAGAATGGGTCCAGACCTGAAATGTCACCCATCCTTTTTCTCCAGAGATGCTGCCCGACCCGCTGAGTTACTCCAGCACTTTATGTCTACCTTCAGTGTAAACGAACATCCGCAGTTCCTTTCTACGCATCCTATCGCTTACTAGTTCTTGCCCCTCCCTTCCCTTCACCTCTTCCCAGCAGCATCTCCCATCTACTCCCATCAGTGTGAAGAAGGGTCCCAACTCAAATTAAGTCTCCTCCCTCATGGTCAAGTGGAAGAGTAATGCTGGTGAATTTTGATTCACGATGAAATGACTTGCTGTCCACTGTTATACTTTTTAGTTGAGTTTATTGTCACGTGTACCGAGGTACAGTGAAAAGCTTCCGTTGCGTGCTATCCAGTCAGCGGAAAGACAATACACTCGAGTCATTTACAGTGTTTAGATACATGATAAGGAAATAATGCTTAGTGCAAGGTAAAACCAGCAAAGCCCAATTAATGATAGTCCGGGGGTCACCATTGAGGTAGATGGTAGTTCAGCACCGCTTTCTGGTTGTGGTAAGATGGCTCAGTTGCCTGACAACAGCTGGGAAGAAGCTGTTTGCTTTGTGATTCATGTTATATTTCTGTAGGAATCTAAGGTGGAGAAGCCTCAACTATAAAACACCAGTCCCCCTTCAACACGGGAGAGGTGCCAGAAGCAGAGGTGAGCAGATGATACCAAGAGAAGGCCGCAATCTTACGTTAATTGTGGAAAATATATGGGCCCACCCACAAGGCAAAATTAATTCTCATTTGAAGATGTGTTAATAACGATGAGCCAGTTTGGATTTATAAGGGAAAATTGCGCCTGACAGTTCTTTAATGAAGTAAAAGAGAGGTAGTTGAAAGTAATGCAGTAAATAATGTATATTTGGATTTTCAATATTTGAAAAAGTACTTCATAATGGACATATTTTTGGAAAGCACAAGGGTAGGATTTATAAGGACAGTGATGTCATGAGTGTTAAACCAGGAGGCAGAGAGGAGTAGTGAATGGGGAGAATGCACAATGGGCAGTAACAGGCATCAGTACTAATGCAAAGATAGGCACAAAATGCTGGAGTAACTCAGCGGGTCAGGCAGCATCTCTGGAGAAAAGGAATAGGTGGCGTTTTGGGTTGAGACTCTTGGTTTACCTATTCCTTTTTCCCAGAGATGCTGGCTGAGTTACTCCAGCATTTTGTGTTATCTTCAGTGTAAACCAGCATCTGCAGTTCTTTCCGACACATCAGCCTTAGGTCAATTGGTTTTCATTATAATATAGCCTATGACCAAGACCTCCGGGTTCGATCACGACTACGGGTGCTGACTGTACGCAGTATGTACGTTCTCTTCACGACCTGCGCGGGTTTTCGCCGAGATCTTTGGTCTCCAAAGACGTGCAGGTTTAAGGGTTCATTGGCTTTGTATATGTGTAAATTGGGTGTCAAGCTACCCAAGCAAAATATGAGGTGCTGCTCCTCCAATTTGCGCTAGGCCTCACTCTGGCAACGGAGGAGGCCCAGGACAGAAAGGTTAGATTCGGATTGGGAAATGGAGGGAGAGTTGAAGCACTCAGCCAATGGGAGATCAGGTAGGTTAAGACGGACTGAGCGGAGGTGTTCAGTGAAACGATCGGCGAGCCTGCGCTTGGTCTCGCCGATGTAGAGAAGATGACACCTGGCACTTGTAAATTGTCACTAATGTGTGTGTAGGGGAGTGTAAATGTGCGGGGGTCGCGGGTCGGTGTGGACTCGTTGGGCCGAACGGCCTGTTTCCGCGCTGTATTTCTAAACGAAACTAAGCTAAAGGTTTAAACTAAAAGAGGCAAAAAGCCAAAAACAATATAGTATAAATTGTGGTATTTTACTGGGATGGGAGATACATGTCACAACTTATTAAAGCTAGCAAACAAAGGTAATACCGATGACAAACAATAGCAGGTCATTTCACCCCTTACACCTGCTCCACCATTCAATAAGATGACAGCAGATTATCTACCTCAGTGCTACAAGCCTGCACTATCACCACGGTTCCCGTAACAACAAAAAACCTTGCAACTTCTGTCGTGAACATATTTACACACTGAGTTTCCGCAGCTGCCTGGGGTAGGAGATCTACAGACCTGCGAGAAAGGAGAAGATCAAAGATTTCTTGAGACATTTTACAATAACATTAGTATTTATTGCTGGAATCCTTGCCAAGCTTGACTGGTTGGCAATGAAGTCTTCTAAAAAGATAGCTGAGCAGAGCGCTCATTTGGAAGCAATTATTATAAAAGAATAATAACAATAAAATTGGATGGACTTCATTAGTATTGAATCAAGATATAACAAAAACACATGCAAACCTAAATGACCATTTAGAGTAGTTGTTTCGACACCCAGTTATATTCCTGCTTATGGATTTTCTACACTAAATATCCACATTCTATATGTTGAATATACTTATTGATTGAACCTCCACAGCTCCCTGGGTGAAGAGTCATGGAGTCATTCAGCGTGGAAACAGGCCCTTCGGCCCAACTGTCCCACACCGACCAGCATGTCCCACTTGCCTGCATTTGACCCATGTCCCTCTAAATCATGATCCATGTACCTATCCATGTACCTGCCTAATTGTGTTGTACACATTGCAATACTACTTGCCTCAACTACCTCGCTGGCAGCTCGCTCCATACACCCGCCACACTTTGTGTGAAAATGTTAGCCCTCAGATTCCTATCAAATCTTTTCCCCTTCGCCTTAAACCTATGTTCGGTTCTCGATTCCCCTACTCTGGGCAAGGGAATGTGCGCTCACCTGATCTATTACGCATGATTATTATCATCGTGATAATGTATTTATTTATTTATTTTTAACACGTTTTTATTTATTTATTTATTTATTTATTTATTTGTCTATCTATCTATCTATCTATCTATCTATCTATCTATCTATCTATCTATCTATCTATCTATCTATCTATCTATCTATCTATCTATCTATCTATCCATCTATCCATCTATCCATCTGTCTATCTGTCGATCTGTCGGTCTGTCTGTCTGTCTGTCTATCTATCCATCTATCCATCTATCTATCAATCTATCTATCTGTCTATCTGCCTGTCCTGCCTGTCTGTCTGTCTGTCTGTCTGTCTGTCTGTCTACCTATTTATTTATGTATTTACTTACTTATTTACTTAAATTACGTTATTACCATAAATTTATTTGTCTATCTTATGGCTGTATGGTAATTCGGATTTCACTGTACCTTAATTGGTACATGTGACAATAAACTGACCTTGAAACCTTGACCTTGAAGTCTTGAAGATTATTAAATCTTTCCCGCTTCACCTTAATCCTATGTCCTCTGGTTCTTGATTCCCCTGGATAGCATGGAACAAAAAGGTTTTTCACTGTACCTCACTGCACATGGCAATAATAAACGGAACTAAACTAACCTAAATAACACCGTCCACCCACCTTCAGTATGAAGTATAAACCTTTACTACTGTTTCCTGTGACTTGGACAATTTTCTATCCAGATTGTTGCTGCCCCTTTTAGTCAATTTTCATTTTGATGACAAGCTCACAATTAAGCGCTTTATCAACTGCCTTTTGAAATTAAGTTATAAAGGGCTTTGATTAAACTAAAAGGGGAGAGCATGGGTCAGTCATCAGAGGTCATTCTTTTTCAAAAAAACAGAGAAGTAATGAGAAGGAAGTTGCTCAGGCTGCCAAGACTTGAAACACTTCACTTAAAGGTAGAATCCTATTCAAATATTTCAAAGGCAATTGAATATGAAGAACAGCGGCACGGTGGCGCAGAGGTAGCGTTGCTGCCTTAGGGCGCTTGCAGCGGCAGAGACTCGGGTTCCATCCCGACTACGGGCGCTGTCTGTACGGAGTTTGCACGTTCTCCCCGTGATCGCGTGGGTTTAATCCGAGATCTTTGGTTTCCTCCCACGCTCCAAAGACGTACAGGTTCGTCGGGTAATTGGCTTGGTGTAAGTTGTCCCTAGTGTGTGTAGGGTAGTGCTAATGTGCGGGGATCGCTGGTCGGTGCGGACTCGGTGGGCCGAAGGGACTGTTTCCGTGCTGTATCTCTAAACTAAACTAAACTGATGGATTATTGAAAAAAATCAGGGCGTGGCGGGGAAAGAGGTCTCAAAGGTGTGACGGAGTGACTTTTTTCGCGAATGTGAGTTTTACTGATGTAGTGAAGTGGCTGTGGTATAACACCTGCTGGATAACATCTGTGCCAGGAAGTAGGAAATGACACTGAGGTGCCCAAGTATCTTCATAAGGTGCAAAAGGCATGAAAGGTCAGCTCAGCTATGAAACGCTATCCGAAGCACAATTGCACTTACAAAAAAGACACACATGTGGCCTTCATCTTTCACAGTTTCAACCAGTGCACCAAATTGTAGTTCAGTTGGTGTGCTTAGTACACTCAGCAATTTAGTTTAGTTTAGTTTAGTTTAGTTTAGAGATACGGTGCGGAAACAGGCCCTTCGGCCCACTGAGTCCGTGCCGACCAGCGATGTATACTAACATTATCCTACACGCACTAGGGACAATTTACAATGCTGCCAAAGCCAATTAACCTACAAACCTGTACGTCTTTGGAGTGTGGGAGGAAACCGGAGCACCCGGAGAAAAGCCACGCCATCACATGGGAGAACGTACAAACCCCGTACACACAGCCCCAGTTGTCAGGATCTAACCTGAATCTCTGACGCAGTAAGGCAGGCCCGTACGAAGCTTTTCAACAAGGGGGTGGCATGACAGGATTACAAACATTTTATGTGAAGTAATGTGCCCACAGCGCACATCACGAGCGTGAAGCCCCTCGCGGCCGGGATTTTAGATGATCTCTGTTGCACTCTGAGCCTTATTTTGGAGCATTTTTGCACCAAATCTACCACCAATATTTCAGAAATAATTTTGGTGGAGTCAAGATTAATAACTGCAGAGCTGCTAAGTTTCACCGAGCATTTCCATATTTTGATGGCTGAAAATCAGTATTTTGTTGGGGAAATCGGTATTTCTCACTTAAATGCAATGGAACGTACTACACAGAAACTAGATTTTTGAAAATCAGTGTTTTGCATGCAACCACATGCAATGTATTCTCAAATATCATTATGGAATACTGAATTGTGAAACCATTTTTGAAATGTGAATTTATAATTTTTGATTTTGATTCCATCACATAAAAATATATAATAATATCCATACATTTTGCAATTCATCATATAGTTTATCAAACAATCAAATATGCTGGCATGATGCTGCATAATCATTCAGGTGCTCCTGGATGTATATTGCCATTTACCCCTACTACTAATGCAAAGGCATTTGTTGGCCTTAGCCTATATTTGCCATTCCTAGTTCCACGAATATAGCACCTCAGACCAGTTTATCTAGCATGGCAGTCGTCAGTTTGTTAATGCTGTCAAAGCATGTGTCGTTCCGCAGTACACTGATGTAGGTGGCCCTACCTCTACCTCTTCTTGCAGTGCCCTGTTTGGGCTCCCAAAGTGTAAGGGGACTAGCAGACAGTTCATGGTTCCTCTCACAGACATAGAAACATCGAAAATAGGTACAGGAGGAGGCCATTCGGCCCTTCGAGCCAGCACCGCCATTCATTGTGATCATGGCTGATCATCCGCTATCAATAACCCGTGCCTGCCTTCTCCCCATATCCCTTGACTCCACTAGCCCCCGGAGCTCTATCCAATCTCTCTCAAATCTTAAATCCATCCAGTGATTTTGACAACACTCCTGGCAGGACCTGCATAAATGTTGCCATTTAGCCATAAATCACATTTTCCAGTTCCATTTTCCGAGAATGTAACTGTGCAAACCCAGTCACCACTTTGTCCAAGTCATGGGCAAAGTCATAGTGAATGTACATTAAGGCGAGTGCAGACAGCCTGTCATTGCTCATTGAATTCCTGGGTGGTGATGCCGGCGACGGACACTCGTGGCACGCTCTGCCCACATATGCCATTTAGCCAGAAATTCATGTTTTCCAGTCCCATTTTCCAGAATATCTCCTCTAACTGCGCAAACTAGTCACGGCTTTGTCCAAGTTATGGGCAGTCAAAGTGAATGTGGATTAAGGTGACTGCATACAGTTGCTTGGCATGGAAGTCATTGGTCTTTGCTTCTTCGTGGAGAGAAAACGTTGTTTGTCCTCGTGGCTGGGATCAAGAAGTAAGATGCCGAGCGAGACCGCACCGCTGCAAGCATGCCGCCGTGAGGCGACGTCTCTCTACCACTCAGGCTCAAGGACAAGGGTTCCTGCTACCCGCAGTCAAATAGAGGGGGTCCGGCGGGGTCGGCAGAGCGCGTGAGAGATGGCTGTTCGACAAGGCAAGAACTTGAAGAGCCAGACGGCGAGGGGTGCAAAGTGGAGCCAATGTTTGGGCAGCTCTGCCCCGATGGAAGGCAGCGCAAGTGGCAGTGGGCCAGCAGCCAACACGAAGATCTCAACCTGGCTTCCGGCAGTCCCCAGCAGAGCCGGAGGCTTCCCGCCTGACATTCGTGCATCGCTCCAGCTCCAAGTGGCAGCTCAGGCCCGATTCGTGGTCATGCGCCGGCAGAAGGCGAGTTCATGCGGGAGCGGCGGCACCAGCAGCTGTTCAGGTTCACTGGCAGCTGGTCCTGCGGCTGCAGCCCGGCTCTTAGCGGCCGGGCCAGGGCGACGGGGGCTGCAGGGTCTGGCAACGGGAGCAGCATCGTCGGGATGGGGGAAGTTTTAGCAGAGGGTACAGCACCCCAGGGTGTACGGGCGTACCACACCAGCAGCACCCCAGGGGTTCACAAGTCACCACACCGCAGCCCACTCCAGGGAGATACAGCAGGCCTCGCCAGCAACACCCCAGGGTGCATAAGTAATTGGCACCAGCAGCACCCAAGGGTGGCACAACTAACCACTCATGCAGCAGCACGGATAGCACAGTCACCACACCAGCCAGCGTCGCAGGGTGCACAAGTAACCACGCCAGCAGCTCCAGGAGAATCAAGCAGCAGGTCGCCCCAGGAGGCCGTCAAGCGACAGTTTGGTGAAGGCGGATTATGGTGCTCGCCACTCCGTCATCAGCTGCCGCTTCTCCGAGCCTGCTCGGTCGGGCTTGGACAGTTTTCTTCGAGCACTGCAGACTTCGTGCCCGAGTGTGGTTCGAGAAACCTGGGCCGGGGAGAAGTTTGCCGCCGGACGCCGCCCTTCGAAAGGCCTTTCCCTCAGTTTCGCAGCGAGAGAGGCCTTGTCCCACCTGGGTGAAATTTTCGGCGACCAGCCTGGTCAGATCGTGACGCCGGGGTTGATGCGTAGTGACGCACTGGTGACTCCCATGTCGCCCAGGATTTTGGAATATTCAATTGAAATATCTCCTGACCATATTGATGATGTATCATGACCAACTGTAGAGGTTAAACCTGGATATATCCAACGTTAGTTCGTGAATGTTGCTCATTAAATAAACTACACCACTGAATACTCCATTTAAGAGCAATTGAAAATTTTTTGCTGTTAAAATGAATTCCGTAATAACGTGTCAACGGTAGCTGTGGACAATCGAACACTGCAGTTTTAATGTTTCACGTGTTCACAATGTAATATAGCCATCTTAATAGATGTTAAATCAAATAATAACTTTGGGAATTAAAACCACAATTGATTGCATTTCCGCTATCAACATAGTCAATGTTCGCTTGAATACATTTCCAGATAGGGTCGGGGGGGGGGGGGGGGGGGGGGGGTGGGGGGGGGTTGATCAGAGCAGGATGATAGATGGCGGGTGGTTGATAGGGTAATCAGCATCTAAATAGGTGTCCCCAGCACTATCCCCACACACAACTAGGGTCAAATTACAATGTTACCAAAGCCTTAAACTGTACGTTTCTTTGGACTATAGACAATAGGTGCAGGAGTAGGCCATTTGGCCCTTCGAGCCAGCACCGCCATTCTATGTGATCATGGCTGATCATCCCCCATCAGTACCCCGTTCCCGCCTTCTCCCCATATCCCCTGACTCCGCTATTTTTAAGAACCCTATCTAGCTCTCTCTTGAATGCATCCAGAGAACCTGCCTCCACCGCCCTCTGAGGCGGAGAATTCCACAGAAGGTATAAACTAGGGACAATTTACAATTTTACAAAAGCCAAATTAACCTACAAACCTGTACATCTTTGGAGTGTGGGAGGAAATCAAATGCAGACACAGGGAGAATGTTGAAACTCCATACAGGTGGCACCCAGAGTAAGGATCAAACCCATGTCTGTGGTGCTGTAAGGCAGCAGCTCTAGCGATGCATCTCTGTGCCAGCCTAATTTATAAGCAGATTAGTTGTGAAGGGCAGCAAATAGGAGGCATGGTGTCAGAATCAGTTGTGGTACCAATGGCCTATCTACAGAAACATGGGCTACAAATATATTTCAGGACAGAGTCTCTTGTCCAGAGTAGGGGAATAGAAGACCAGAGGACATAGGTTCAAGGTGATGGGGAAAAGATTTAATAGGAATCTGCAGGGGTAGCTTTTTCACATAAAGTGGGGTGGGTGCAGGAAACAAGCTGAGAGTCCTTCGCAGCTGTTGAATTGGACTTTGCACAGTGAATCACTCCTCCAAGTGCCGTCAGGGTAGGCAAGGGAGGCAGTGCCTACCCTGACTAAAATAAATTTTTTTAAAGCAATTATTAAATATAAATAGCAAAGATTTCCAATTCATTTCCTAAATTCTGTATTTATTGTTAAATGGTTATTATTTTAATAATTGATCTTAGGCAGGCATAATTCTCAAGTGCCTTTCATCCGCAGTACGCGTAATACGCGTAAAAGCCCTGCCCCACGGTACAAGTTCATTCCAAGAGCCCTCCCGAGTTTGCCCTGATTCGAACTCGGAGATTTAAGGGCCTGTCCCACCAGCATGCGTTTGCATGCTTCTTGCGCGACCAAACGTATTCGCTTGAGGCGTACAGCCTCGCGGGGTCGGTCCCAATTCGAAAAGCGGAGGCGTATGGAATTGTGCGGGGCTGGTCCCGACATCATACTCACCAATCAGCTTTGCTGGAGGTGGGCTGACTGAATTTGGACGTCCTACGGCGTCGGGCGGTGACGTCATCACGCAACAGCACGCCAGGCGGTGACATCATCGCGCAACCCCACCGCTAGGTGTACACCGTCAAGACGCTGCGTATGATGTTAAGATGCTGCGTACGACGTTGAGACGCTGCGTACGTCCTCAATGCGGCTGCGGGCCGACAGGCCATTGGCGCGCAGAATTTTTGGACAGTGTCGGTTTTTCGTGTGCCCCGCGCGATGTCGGGACCAGCCCCGCACAACTCCATACGCCTCCGCCGATCGAAGTGGGACCGGCCCCGCGAGGCCGTACGCCTCAAGCGCCCACGTTAGGTCGCGCTAGCCACATGCAATCGCATGCTGGTGGGACAGGCCCTTTACGGTAATGGCCACTCGTCGGCACTCGGGGCTCACGTGGACATTTTTCAACATGTCGAAAAATTTTCACGAGTCTTCCCGTGCTTACCTGCCGTTAGTGACTCTTCCTGAGTACCTGCCGTTAGCGTTACGAGCCGCTAAGAGACGTCTCCGAGCTCCGACGTAACCGGTACGATCATTCTCCGTGCTTACCACGAGTTTGATTTTTTTTTTACTCTGGAGAGCTCTTGGAATGAACTCGTACCGTGGGACAGGGCGTTGTCTGTGTTCAACTCACGTGCCGCGGACGCTGCTTCAAGCCTTCACTTACAACGGGCAATAAAGGCAGCTGAAATCTGCCTCTGCACCGTGGCCTGCGCGCAAGGAGCTGCGCAAGCCCACAGGAGAGGAGACCAATCTGCGCATGCGCGATTTAAAGATTGTTTAACAGTCGACGGACTGCCTGCAGGACCGATCTGCGCATACGCGGTTTTACTAGTTTTTCTTTCTGCACTTTTTTAAAGATTTTTAAAAGTCTGACAGACTGCCTAGTGCCGACCCCGCATAACTCCTCACGGCATGTGGCTGCTTTTATTATTCCCTGCACCAGGAGCGAGGTGCAGAATTGAACATTTGCACGGACCTGCAGTTCGCATTCACTGAAGCAAACTACAGCTGGCCAGAATCCAAGTCCAAGACCTTTGTAAATGCTCTCTCCATGTGCGGGAAAGATTCAGACACGTGGCCTTGTTGACCAAGGAGCTCGTACTTATCAGACAACATGGTTCTGCAGGCATCCTTTCCACCCAGGAGATTCACATGGGTGTGGAGCCACGGTATTAGGATACATGCAGATCAATCATGATCTCATTTCATGCTGTGTGGTGAAACAATCTCCGAAGATTTGAAAGGATTACTCGTTTTACTTAAATTACTTTACACACATGATTGCCATGTGTGCGATTGGATGCATCCGACCCACTCCAACCTTCTCCAGCCTCCCAGGAAAATCCCGATGGACTAAAAAAAAAACTGCCTCCCAAACCTAATAGGAAATTCAGGCATGAAGACACAGCGGATGCTGCAGAATCTCGCACCTATCGTTATTCCTTACCAAACTGTCGACGAGGTACAACGTATCTTAAATACAACAAGTTGGCACGCCAGGGAGTTGTAAGAAACTGGATTTTCACGTCCAGTAACATCTGATGGTCCTCATATTCGGCCCACTGAGTCCACAGCGCCCAGCACACTTACACTATCCTACACACATTAGGGACAATTTTACATTTACGCCAAGCCAATTAACCTACAGGCCTGCACACCGTTGGAGCATGGGAAGAAACCAAAGATCTCGGAGAAAACCTAGGCAGATCACAGGGAGAACGCACAAACTCCATGCAGACAAGCACCCTTTGTCAGGATCGAACCTGGGTCTCTGGCGCTCTAAGGCTTTCTGGTCCCACACCACAGTCTCATGCCTGTCCTTCATTTACTTACTCCACCTCCAACTTATCACAACCCTTTAGCCGAGACCGAGTCTTTGCTGACTAGAATCATCGATTGACACTCGTTCCATCTTATCCCATTTTCTCATCCACTTCCCACACAATTGGGGCAATTTTTTACAGAACCCAATTAATCTACAAACCCACACGTTTTTTTAAGGATGTGGGAGGAAACCAAAACGGTTGCAGGGAGAACATGCAAACTCCACACAGGCAGCACCCAAAGTCAGGATCCAACCCGGGTCTCTGATGCTGTGAGGCTGTAACTCAATCAGCTGCGTATCTGTGCCACCTTTTATTGCCCCCAACCTAAACCCTATCGATATTCCTCATTCTTCCACCTGACCCTAACTTCACCAATAACCTAAAAATTCTTCACAACACAAAGTCCTCTAGTGCTAATTGTGTTACTGACTGTAGGTATCCCCAACGTATTCATTCTGAAAGTCTCCCTTGAGTTACGTTGATCGGTAGCAAGGCTATGATAGGATGTGTTGCTGTGAGAAGAAGCTACTGACAGAGTTCGGCATGTCCCCGACAACTCTCAGCAACTTCTACAGGTGCGCTGCTGAAAGCATTTAATCGGGATGCATCACAGCATGGATAGGAAACAGCTCCATCCAAGACTGCAAGAAATTTAATAGAATTATGGACACAGCCCAGACCATCACACAAACCAACCTGCCTTCTCCAGTCTGAAGAAGGGTCTCGACCCGAAACGTCGCCTATCTCCTTCGCTCCTTAGATGCTGCTGCACCCGCTGAGTTTCTCCAGCCTTTTGTGTACCCTGCCTTCTACATGTTCCATTTATACCTCACAATGCCTCGGCAAGGCCAGCACATTAATAGACAATAGGTGCAGGAGTAGGCCATTCGGCCCTTCGAGCCAGCACCGCCATTCACTCTGATCATGGCTGACGATCCACAATCGGTACCCCGTTCCTGCCTTCACCCCATTTCCCTTGACTCCACTATTTTTAAGAGCTCTATCCAACTCTCTCTTGAAAGCATCCAGAGAATTGGCCTCCACCGCCCTCTGAGGCAGAGAATTCCACAGATTCACAACCCTCTGTGCGAAAAGGTTTTTCCTCATCTCCGTTCTAAATGGCTTGCCCCTTATTCTTAATCAAGGAAGGATTGCACCCTGGCCACTCCCTCTTCTCCCATCTCCCATCGGACAATGCACACGCCAAGGTTCAGGGTCGGTTATATCTACTTTGAAGACGTTCGTTCCAGCTGCTATCAAGCAACTGAACCATCCTACCAACAACTAGAGAGCAGTCCTGAGCTATTATCTCCCTCACTTGAAACCACAGACTATCTTTAATCGGTCTTTACTGGACTTTATCTTGCACTAAATGTTATTCACGTTATTCCCCTTATCATGTATCTGTACACAGTGGATGGCTCGATTGTAAATCATGTATTGTCTTTCCGCTGACTGGTTAGCACGCAACAAAAGCTTTTCACTGTAACTCAGTACACGCGACAACAAACTAATCTCAATTGAACTCAGTCAACTAAACTCAACCGTGCTGAGGGGGCGACACGACGGCACAGTGGTAGAGACACGGGTTCGATCCTGACTACGGGCGCTCGTCTGTACGGAATTTGTACGTTCTCCCCGTGACCAGTGTGGGTTTTCTCCGAGATCTTCAGTTTCCTCCCACACTCCAAAGACGTGCAGGTTTGTAGGTTAATTGGCTCGGTGTAAATGTTAAATTGCCCCTAGCGTGTGACTAGGACAGTGTTAGTGTGCGGGGATCGCTGGTCGGCGCGGACCCGGTGGCCCGAAGGGCCCGTTTCCGCGCTGTATCTCTAAACTAAACTAAAGCAAAGATGTGGCACAAGTAGCGAGGAGCATACAAGAAGGTGCAAACAAAGGAAACTTTCAAACAGACGCTGTTAGTGCAGTGAGCCCGCAGCTCGCCCCCGCCTTCGGTGAGAGTTGGCACAGAATGAGTTAAAGAGGAAGAACCACAGGGCCAAGCAGGCCGGTCCCCGAAGGCTGGCTCTCGGCATGGTACTTCCTCCTGCAGACTGCACTCGGCTGTTGTTTTACCCCTCGGAAGGATGGCGACTAAAGATAGCATCAGCGGCACGGTGGTGGCTTGTGCAGGCAGCAGCTGCCTCCCTCAGCCGCACTCTTGTTAATTGCTCTGCAGTGCATCGCACAATGACTGAGCTGATGAGCTGGCGGAAGCTACGGCTCAGCTTGTCAGGTGGAGCAGCCCAACGGCAGGAGGGGGAAACAAAATGACCAGGGGCCCCAGTGGCCCGATGCCAGGATCTGCATTTCGTAGGAGGGGGTTAGCTGTTCACCTTCCAACAGCGACAGACAGACTCGTGACTGGAGCTAACATGTGTTATTCACCTGCAGACAGTGTTGGCTGTTCACTGGGCAGGTGGTGGGGGCAGGTCGGCACTAAATAATTGCCTGGGACATGGTAGTAGGCTGTCGATTGCAAGGTGTGGAGTTCTGGGCAAAGGCTGGTTGTCTTTCAGACTGGTTCATGGAGACCACCACACCAATGTAGAGATACGGCGTGGGAACAAGGCCCTTCGGCCCACCGAGTCCACACCAGCCGAAGATCAGCTATATTATAGGTCTACAGTAGTTCCGTTAGTTTAGCTTAGTTTTCCATTTAGTTTATTATCACGTGTACCGAGGTACAGTGAAGAGCTTTTGTTGCGTGCTACCCAGTCTCAGTGGAAAGACAATACATGGTTACCATCGAGCTATTTACAGCGTGCAGATACATGATGTGGGAATAACGTTTAGTGCAAGGGAAAGCCAGTAAAGTCCAGTCAACAATAGTCATAGGATTGATCCTCCACACCAGCGGCAATTTACAGAAGCCAATTAACCCTATAAACCTGCACGACTTTGGAAATGTGGGAAGAAACCAGAGCACCCGGAGGAAACTCACGCAGCCCCAGGGAGAACCTGATAAAAATCCCACACAGACAGAAGCCCGAGTCAGGATCGAACCCACAACTCTGGTGCTGTGAGGCAGCGCTACAACAGTGAGTTCAGAATCAATATCAATATCTGGTGTGGAGAAGATGTCGCCAGTAGTGGGAGAGTCTAGGACCAGAGGGCACAGCCGCAAAATAAAAGGGCGTACCTTTAGGGTGGAGATGAAGAGCAATTTCTTTAGTCAGAGGATGGTGAATCTGCGAAATTCATTGCCACTTAAGTCTGTGAAGGCCAAGTCAATGGGTATTTAAAAATGAAACAACAAGGTTGTTAAGGGCTTGGACACACTAGAGGCAGGAAACCATAAGCCCATCAAGCCATGATTGAGTGGCGGAGTAGGCTTGATGGGCCGCATGCCCTAATTCTGTTCCTATGCCTTATGGCCTTATGGTTTCAAGCTTTGGTATTAGAAGTTTTCCAAAGTCTACTTCAGTCTTAGCAGATTTCCAAATCTGCAAACATATTGAGTGACTCCTTTTAGACACACGGCACGAAAACAGGCCCTTCAGCTCACGGAGTCCATGCCAACCAGCGACCACCCTGTACAGCAGCGGGCATCCTCCACACTGGGGACAATCGACAATTTTACCAGAGCCAATGAATCTACAAATCTGCTCGTCTTTGGAGGGTGGGAGGAAACCGGAGGATCGGGAGAAAATCCAGTCGATCATTTTGAGAACGTACAAACCCCGTACAGACATCACTCATAGTCGGGATTGAACCCGGATCTCTGGCGCTGTAAGGCAGCAACTCTACCGCTGCACCAATCTGCCATCTCTCTCTCTGTCTTCTGAAAGAGAAGGAGACATTGCTTTTTCCCTCAGCAACTGACAGGTACAAGCAATATAAAGGCTCCAAGGCATGAGGTTTCTGAAAGCCAAAGGCCAATCCTGCTAAACATTATCGGATCACCATATAAGCCATATTTTTGTTGCAAAACTGGGTTCCCCTTGCAGCTGTGACAGAGCGGGTCCAGAGGCTGATTGGTACCTTATGAATTTAAATTCAGTCAACTGAATCTATAAGTAAAAATACAGTGACACCGGAATAAAAATCTAAACATTGGTTTGCGGTAGAGAGATTTCAACCTTACCTGGTCTGGGGTGTAATTAAGTCCAAACCCACAACGATGTACTAGGGACGGCAGATGCTGGTTTACACAAAAGGAATCAAAGTGCTGTAGAAGAGATAATCCTTGTGGAGAAGGTACATAACTTCATGACTACAGACAAAGGGCTGAAGTAGCTCAGCAGGTCAGGCAGCATCTCTAGGGATCATGGATTGGTGACGATTCAGGCCGGGACCCTTCATCAGACACATGTGCTGGACTCTTGCTCTCCAAAATGGCAGGGTAAGACAACGGGTTATAGCAGACTGCTGCCAACTTCACCCGTTCAACGAGGCAGCTCAAGGGTAATAAACAGTTTTGGCATGACAGTGCTGGTCTGGACAAGTGTCCATAGCTCAGAAAAATAATTATTTTAAAGCATTGAAAGTGTAGAAACTGTCTGAATTACTCCCTTGCATTCACTCTGTCACCCAAACCTTCACTTCTGCAATGCAATGTCCCCGGAAGAATCTATATGGGAATATAATATTAATAACTGTTGAAGAGGAGGTGGAAATATGAGGAAAGTAGGAAAGAAAGAAGGAAAGAAGGAAAGAAGGATAGAAAGGATAGAAGGAAGAAGAAAGAGAGATGGAGAGAGAGAGTAAGAGAGAGAAAGAGGGTGAAAGAGAGAAAGAAAGAGAAAGAAAAGAAAGAAAAAAAAGAAAGAAAGAAAGAAAGAGAAAGAGAGAGAGAAGAGAGAGAGAGAGAGAGAGAGAGAGAAGAGAGAGAGAGAGAGAGAGAGAGAGAGAGAGAGAGAGGAGTGAGAGGAGAGAGAGAGAGATGAGAGAGAGATGAGAGAGAGAGAGAGAGAGGAGAGAGAGAGTGGCTGGTGAGAGAGAGAGAGAAGAGGGGAGGAGAGAGAGAGACTGAGAAGAGAGAGAAAGAGAAAAGAAATGAGAAAGAGAGAGAGAGAAAGAAAGAAAGAGATGGAGGAGAGGAGAGAGAGATGACAAAATGCTGTTTTCACAATCAGGAATTTTTAATTTGTGCAGCAAAGAGCACTCCTCAATTAAATATGATAAAGTCACTGTGTTGATTAGAACGTTACTAGCCCCCTGTGGTTCAATTTCCTGCATCGGGTTTTCACTGAGAAACAATAACCACATTATGCAGGTTCAGCATTCTCACAAATCTGTTAACCAGAACTCAACTGTCCTGAGGAATTGGGTGACTTATCGTTATTTGACTCGGTAGCAAAAATGGGCTGCTTTCTCACTTCCCACAGTCTGAGCACTGTTTTCGCTCCACCTGGCCTTCTTAGATGATATCACAAATATATTTCCCATTCAGCCACATGCGTAAGACATTCGCCAAAGACATCTTGTCCCTATATGCAGATGTGATGTTAATGCAAATTGTGTGAGATGATTTGTCCTTTGAAAGAACTTGGCCTTGAAGGTGAGAGGGTGCATCAACGACCACAATTTGTGAAAATGGTCAGATTTATAAGTTTAATGAGAGTAGTTAGTCACTGCTTAGTTATCTTGTGGTTGCATAATGTTGTGGGGAGAGCAAAGGACTTATCTACAGTGTAGTGCAGTTGTTCAATATTTCAGTTACAGACCTTGCATAGCCCGAGATGACTTTAAGATCCCTTTCAATTTTACGGTGTTTGAACTATTTTTAAATTCAATTATATTTTTTCTAGGGTTTAAAACTATATTTTTTATTAAACCACTTTGGCCTTAATCTATCCAAGTATATGGAGGTGAGTACAACAGGTGGCCCAAATTCTCACAACAACTTAATGCTAGTGACAAATCTCTAATCCTTGGTGCCCATAATTTTCTAATAGTGTATAATAGTAAGATTAAATGAGAACTTGCCAGTTTGAAGTTTGATCCTTATTTTATGAGGAGTTACAATGACGGATTTCGTGAAGACCCCGCCAGCACGCATGCGCAACATTCTTCAAAGCAGCGGGGTGAAATCACACATAGTAGAGTTGACTGAAGATAGTAAGATAAGAGAACTAGCATACCAGTTGACCTTATAATAGAGGGTTGGGAGCGGAAGGCACAAAATTACTCATCGTAACTCCTCATAAAATAAGGATCAAACTTCGAACTGGTAAGTTCTCGTTTAATCTTACTATTTTACTTCGGAGTCATGTGAGTGACTTCGTGAAGACTTCAAAGCTCTGTGATTTCATGCCCTGGAACGAGTCCATGCTCACACACTGCCATAATACCCAAAAGAGGAAGTATGTTAACGTATTTCAGACTTGAAACACTGCTGAAAAACAATAATGTATTTATTTAACAAACAATAATAATATCCCCTAACTTCGGAGAAAATTATAATACAGAACTTAAAATAGTGTCTGCAAATATCTCAGGCGTGGACACAGGTTTATTATAAAACCGCTGAAAAGTTGTTTCATTGGACCAACGCACCATTGCAAGGATGTGGTCCATAGGAACTTCCATCATCCTCGCCACTGATGTAGCCGCAGCCTGGTAGAATGAGATTTTTAAGTATCAGTGTCCACCCCTGCTGCACCCAACACCACCCTGAGCCATCTTGAGATGGTCTGTACGGTTACTCTGTGATGAGGGCGTTGAAAACTTATCAATAGACCCATTTCCGTATCCCTGAGATTTTTGGTGACCTCCAGTTAACGTAGAAGGTGGGTCACTATGCAAAGGCGTCTATCTATCAGATAAGCCAGGAACTCCAATTTGAGGCCAGATGACCCAGGCCTGTTCTGTTTGAGTAACTCATGAATGTAAAATGTTACCTTATTTGGAGATGTTACCATGGCATCCAGTTTAAGTTTGTGCAGAGACTGGACCCGCTGCGCCGTTACAAGTGCCATAAGCATCACTATCTTACACGTGAGCTTGGTTAGTGAGAGGGACGTGGCTGGTGCCCAATCTCTGAGCAGGGTCAGGACAAGCCCAATATCCCAGGTCTGAGAATATCGGGGCCTGGGAGGATTAGAGTTAAAAATACCCCTGATGAGTTTCGACACCAGGGGGTGAGATCCTACTCCATGGTGTTCTAACCCTTGTCCCAGATAGGAAGATAAGACATTTCGGCCGCAGTTGATGGCACTTTAACTCAAGACTTCATCGAAATGTAGACTAGCCAGGAACTCCAGTACATCTGTGATAGTGGCTGTGTTGCAAGTAGTGCCTGTCCTGGTACAAAATACCTCCCATTTTTTTACATAGGTGAGGTACTGTTTCCTGGTGGACTCTTTGCATGACCCCGTGATGATATTCATGGTTCGGTCCGACAACCCGAATTCCAGGAGAGGTCTTTTCAAATCCTGCAAACCAATAGGTTCATGCGGTCATGGCATGGATGACTCTCCCCTGTCACAGGATGTACCAGCAAATTCGGGCGTTTGGATATTGGAAAATATGGTTCTGCGACCATGTCGAGTACCACAGGGAACCATGGCTGAGAAGGCCAATGGGGTACTATCAGAATACCTGATGCGGAGCCTTGTTGAGTTTTTCGCAATACCCAACTGATGAGGCAGAAAGGGGGAAATGCATAGAAGAACAAATCATAGAAAGCGTCCATCGCTACTGCCCCAAGGTTTGGTTCCCATGCAACATATGTTGGTATCTGATAATTACGTCTGGATGCAAAAAGGTCGATCTCTGGCGTTCCATACCGAGCTACAATGTCAGTAAATACCTGGTGGTCCAACATCCATTCGGTGTTGTCATTGAATATGTGTGACCTGGTGTCCACCAATATATTGAGCTTACCCAGAAGGTAAGTAGCTGATATCAAAATGTTTCTTTCTATGCACCAGTGCCAGATTGAATTGGCCAATTCATCACAAGATATCGACTTACTTCCACCCATATGATTAATATATGCCACCACGGTGGTGTTATCAATTTGTAGGCGAACATGCAGATGGTGCATATCTGAACAGTAAGCCCAAAGTCTATGAAACGCTCCCAACATCTCTAAATGATTAATACCCAGTGTCTGAAGTAAGGTTGACTCGTGTGTATTTCATCTACCACCACAACTGGAGGTGGTATCGGTAGCTCCCCAGCCGTGAGCACTGGTGTCAGTTTGTAACACAACCGAAGGGTTGTGACTGTGATGGGATTAGAGCAATGTCGAATATTGCTAATCCACCATCACAATTCCAATTTTGCTTTGGCCGTTAACTGCATTGGCCTGTCAAAATGGCCAGCGTGAAGTTTGAGTGCTGCAATTTTGGCTCTTTGTAAATTTTGGTAATGTAAAGGTCCATATTGTCTGGCTGGAAAAGCAGCCACAAGCTTTCCAATTACCCTGGCAGCCTGCCGAATGGATGGTTTACTGACGCAAACAAGGCTGTTACATGCCTCTATCAAGTCTGTCGCTTTGCTCCTTGGCAAGGTGACAGACATATGAGCAGAGTTAATCATGAACCCCAAATAATCCATTGTCACAGAAGGCATTAACTTGGATTTGTCTGGATGGATGATAAACCCCAATTTTTGAAATAGGAGCTTGGTGGCTGAGACAGATAATTTAGCCAATTCCAAGGTTTTCCACACAATTAGGATGTCATTGAGATATGCCATGACAATGGGTTTTTGTTTCCGATAAAAAGCCAATGCTTGTTTCAATATTTTAGTAAATAGTCTGGGGGCTGATGTTAGTCCATTAGGCAGTGCTTTATACTGCCAGAGCTGCCCCATCCAGATAAATATCTGTGGTGATCTTTATGTATAGGTACTGAGTAGTATGCATCTTTTAGGTCGATGCAAGCCATGAAGTACCCTTTGGAAACTAGTTATTTAGCAGTAACAAACGTTTCCATTTTGAAGTGGGTGTATTGCACAAAAGTATTCAGTTGTGTCAAATCAATAATAATGCGGCATCCACCATCTTTTTTTGTTTTGGGTGAAGATGTTTGATGCAAACTCAAGAGGTTCTTGTTTGGTTTTCTCTATCACTCCCTTAGTATATAATCTACGTAGTTCCGCATGACCTTCCACTTTCTCTTTTTGCAAAAGCACAAATTTTCAACTAGGTACATGTTGAACCAGAAGGAGGAGTTTGTCAACAAATTCAATTTTGTATCCCTGAATACTGTGCAGTATGAAAAGGTCAGAAGTTATAGAACTCCATGCATCCCGAAACAAGTGTAACCTTCCCCCAACTTGTGAAGTTACACATGCTATGTTCCAAGGGAAACCAGACCCACCTACCTCCATGGTTACCGGTGGTGCTGGGTTGGTTTCTTCTGTCCTTGGTTCTTGGGAGGTGGAGGCGCTGTGGTGTGGGGTTGGCGCATCTTCCAGAAAGGCCGCTCTGGGACATGGCCTAAAAAAGACCTTTGTGAGGGTTGTGTGGCCTTCGAGCTTTCACCAGCTGTTCTTTAGCTGTGATAGCGGGCCCTGCTGGTGGCTGCGTGGGTGTGATGCTGTCGACTGAATGAGGACCTGGTAGTGGTCGGCACCTTGATCATACCGACGGCTTTTGCCTCTTCATCGAGGTCTTTGACCTGTTTGGGCAGGTTGTCCCCGAACAGCAGAGTAGGCGGCTGTGCGCTGCTGGCACTACACAACCCTGCGAACTTTGGGTTCAGTGTAGGTCGGATGGCACTCTTCCTAAAGCAATTGATCTCAAATTGGACATTGCAGAAGAGTGCCAGAGCATCCTGTTGCTCCTCCGACATGTCTTTCCCATCCACTGACCTGGCAAATACCCGAGGCCAGTAGTTTGAGGATTTTGTGCATTTTTACCACTTGGGTCCTGATTGAGGCACATTGAGAGAGATGCAGTTCTCTGGAGCTAGGTACTTGGCCGTAGTGTCGTACATGACTTGTTCTTGCAGCTGGTGAGTCGTTAAGTAATTTATACTTGCTGCCAGCTGTGGCTGCAATGGCAGTCACTTCTGTGAGGGTACCGCAAACTTGGACACCATCCCAAGTAGCTCCTCTTCTTGCACCCCTAGCACGTCGGATTCTTCTGCCAACTCCCCCTCTTCAGACTCAGCCCAGACCTGACTCCTTTTGCTTCCTGCGAAGAGGGTGAGACATTTGGCAGCCCTGTAAAAGATACTGTCGTGGGTCTGCTAGGAGACCCACAGTGACCAGACTCCTGCTGGAGTAGGTCACGTTGGAGCAACTGCCCCACCGTCCGCTCCATGCGGGATAATCGACCGCCGTCGCTACCCGCGAATGGCAAGTCGTCGAGCCCGGACCCTGCCGAGTCAACGGGATTGCCCGACTTCCGAGGTGTTCCTGCGGGCTGTAGCGGTGCCAAGTCGGGGGCTGCCGTTTGCACAACGGGCAGCTCTGGAGTAATCGGCCGCTGTTGACTGCCCGCGGTCCCGCGGTCCTCCGCAGTCAGTTTGGAAGCGGCCCGTTTCTTCACTCGCGATTTGTCCATGGTGGGGTACTCTGAAAATGAGACAAGAACAGAGTGCCCAAAACCACTCCAGGTTAGCGGATACTTACCTGTAGGTTCATTTTAAACTTGCCGGTGGAGGAGCGACCCTCCTCCCCGCCTGTCGCTTCGCAATGCGTTCTACGATATGTCGTGCATGCATGCTGGCGGGGTCTTCACAAAGTCACTTACGTGACTCCAAAGTAAAATTATAGATATCTGACTATAAGGCATCTCAAACATGCAACAAATGGACTACCACCAAGCTCTGGGGGGGTCATTTTGAAAGGTGAAGCTAAAGTCAAGTCTCTCACTTGACAGTATGTTTGGTCACAGCGAGTCCATCACTTATTAAGTTGAAGACGGACACAAAATGCTGGAGTAACTCATCGGGGACAGGCAGCGTCTCTGGAGAGAAGGAATCTCAAACCGAAATATTACCCATTCCTTCACTCCAGAAATGCTGTCTGTTCCACGATGTTACTCCACTATTTTGTGTCTATCTTCAGTGTAAACCAGAATCTGAAGTTCCTTTCTACTTATTACGTTGAGAAGGGCGGGCAAAAGGCTTTCACAAGGCTTGGTTGGGCCAAAGGATCTGTCTCCGTACTATTTAGCCCTGTAACTCCGTGGCTATGATTCTACTGTTAACTGGGGAACTCTAGACACTGAGAATGGAGCCTTGCAAATTTATAATAACCAGTTCACCATAGAGTAATGGTCTGCATGATCATGGAGGTGAAGGTTGCAGCATTTGGTGACCCTTTCTTTGTTGTTTCCTGGTAGGGTAAGAAACGAGGATGTAACCGCCAATAAAAAATATTATATTTTATTGAAGAAAGTCAACGTGAAATTAGTGGCTGGTACAACAATGCATCAAAAGTCATTCCATATGGAACACAAACTTCTTAGCGCCAATATAATAACATTGATATTCTCAGTCAGTATAATAACATTATGAGAAGTGCTGCGTAGGACTTGGTTATGTTATGAAACACTACTCTCACCAAAATGGTTGCGACCAAGAACAACAGCTTAGCAATTGAGAGTCTAAAGGGCCTAAGTGTTTAAGAAGGGACTGCAGGTGCAGGAAAATCGAAGGTAGACAAAAGTGCTGGAGAAACTCAGCGGGTGCAGCAGTATCGATGGAGCGAAGGAAATAGGCAACTTTTCGGGCCAAAACCCTTCTTCAGTCTAAAGGGCCTGTCCCACTATACGAGTTTACCCAAGAACTCTCCCGAGTTTAAAAAAAAATCAAACTCATGGTAAGTACATAGAACGTACATAGCGGGCACGTCGGAGCTCGGGACGTCTCTTAGCGGCTAGTAACACTAATGGCAGGTAATCGGGAAATGCGGTAAGCTTGTGAAGTTTTTTCAACCCACGAGAGCCCCGAGTACCTACGAGCGGCTTGTACTGTAATTCTCTGATTTTGAATCAGGAGAAACTCGGGAGAACTCTAGAATTACCTCGTACGGTGAGACAGGCCCTTTAGGAATCTTTTTCCGAGGGGAATTAACTGAAGGTAAGGAGATAGTCATCAAGCATTGATAGGAGAAGAATCTTCTTACCTCCAAGAGTTGTGAGTCTGTGGAATTCTGTACCTGAATTTTGTGTTGTTGTTTAGTTTAGTTTAGTTTAGTTTAGTTTAGTTCAGTTTAGCTTAGAGATAGCGCAGAAACAGACCCCTGACAATAGTGGGAGAGTCTAGGACCAGAGGGCATAGCCTCAGAATAAAAGGACGTACCTTTGGAAAGGAAATGAGGAGGAATTTCTTTAGTCAGTGGGTGGTGAATCTGTGGAATTCATTGCCACAGGCAGCTGTGGAGACCAAGTCATTGGGTATTTTGACAGACCAACTTGATTAGTAAGGGTGTCAGAAGTTATGGGGAGCAAACTGGAGAATGGGGTTAGGAGGGAGAGATAGATCAGTCATGATTGAATAGCAGAGTAGACTCGATGGGCCGAATGGCCTAATTCTGCGCCTGTGACTTAAAAAGTGATAGGCGCAGAGGTGAATCTGGTCAAGCGAACCTGTTGTGCACAATTCCATTTTTTTCACTGACCACTTCTCAAGAATAAATAAACGGAAGCAACTGATTGTTTTGATCACACTTTTTTATGGAGGCATAAACCTGTTTAAAATAGACAAGTGAATAGCTCCATTAAATTTTAATTTTACTTCGGAGTCACGTGAGTGACTACGTGAAGAAGCCCCGCCAGGCGCATGCGCGTCATTATGTTCGCGCATGTTGCTCTGACCAGGGCGCACAGGTAAGTAGAAACTTTGCAGGTAAGTGTTTAAACAACTTTTCCTGCAGGGTATTTAGCTCCGTAAAGCTGGCTCGCGAAGTCAGTTGGAGTTGGAGATGGATCGGTCCGGATGGAGGGTGCGCTCTAAGCGTGTGTCTAGCGAAGAGTCGCATTCTCGATCGGGTCGGGAGATAACAATGGGACCTCCGGTTCCGATACCGGGTGCCATTTCACCGGTAGCACCTGTTGAAAGTGGTTCCAGGACAGTGCCTGAAACTCAACAGGCTGTGGCTGGTGAGAGCCACAGGAAGGCCAAAAGGGAAACCAACAGGCCAGTATTGTCTGAAGACTCTAATGACGGTGGTGATTCTCCCCCAGTTAATAAAAAGATGTGGGGCAGAATGCAGCAAATGGAAAATATGCTCCAGGTTCTAATACAGCAAGGGGCTAAGGCCACACTGATTCCTCAGGCAGCTCAGCAGCAGGGCCCTTATGAAAAGGATTACCTTGAATACCGCTGTGGGGAATTCCTTCCAGCGCCTATTATAGGACTGGGGGATGCCTCCCTTGATTATCAAATGGGAGATGCGGGGCAGGATGCAGCTGACCCTATGTCTGGTGTCCCTGCTTATGTGCAAACACCAGAGCACAAGAGCCTTGCTCCGGGTGTACCGGACATAGCAATGACTTTTGCTATTCCGGAGGGAACTGGTGAGGCGATGGAGGACTACGTAGCAAATAATATCAATTACTTAGTTTCTCACCAGCTACAACTATCGGTCATGCAAGAGACAAGTAATAAATATAAAACACTGTAAACTGTGCGTCGATAAAAGTGCCAATGGTGAACCCAGCTATATGGGCACCCATGAGTCCTTCCATGAGGGGGCAGGAGGTTCGTTATCAGCACGTCCTCAAATTGGTGGCGGCTCCGATCACTGCATTTGGCACCATGGTCCGAGGGACCGTGTTAACTCAGTTACAAAAAGACATGTTGGGTATGATCTGTAACGTCTTTTTCGAGAGATCAATTGCATTCGGAAAATTGCCATCAGGCCGACCCTGAACCAAAATTTAGCTGCGCTCTGTAAGGCGACCAACGTCCAATCGCCTGAACTCCTCTTTGGTTCCGATCTCGTAAAACAAATTTGGGATATTGACGAGGAGGCGAAAACCATTGGGCTAATGAAGCCGGCCACAGCTAGCCAGTTTATTTGGAAGCCGGGGGTCGTTTACCGGAGGTCAGATCCGGGTGCTGGGCCCAGCAGAGGGAGGCCAGGGTGGCAACGGGGGTATCCACCACGTCACGTTGCCTATAACCCCAGCACGGCCAGACAACAGTTTTCCAAACCACCGGCAGAGGTACAGGGACTTTGTGTTCAGGTTACAAGTTCTAATGTGCAACCTCCTATTGGAGGTCGATTACAATAGTTTTATAAGCAATGGTGCTATATAACGACTGATATGTTAATACTAAATACTGTGTCGGGGTCCACCATTGGGTTTATCTCAGGGATAGATCCACCTCACCAGCATAAGCCTTGTAAAGTGTTGGTGTTTTCTGTTCAGGAGACTGAGCAAGTCAATGTGGAGATTCAGAATTTGTCCCGTAAAGGTGTGATTGAAAAAGATATGGCCACCATTGATTTACAAGATGCTTATTATTCGGTGCCAATTCAGGTTGATTATCACAGGTACTTGAAATTTAATTGGATGGGACAGCTGTGGCAATATAGAACATTGCCTAATGGATTAAGTTCTGCACCTAGGTTATTTACTAAATTGGTGAAACCTGTGCTGGGGCAATTGAGGGCCCACAATCACATTGTCATGGCCTATTTAGATGATATCTTAATTGTCGGCAACACTAAAGAGTCAGCTGAAGACTCGGTTACAGCAACCAAGAATCTCTTTGAATCATTGGGATTTTTGGTCCATCCACTTAAGTCCAAGTTACAGCCAACCCAACAGATTGATTATTTGACTTCTTGATTCAGTTCATATGACAGTTACATTACCAGCAGCCAAGGTAGTAGATATTGTTAATGTCTCTATTGGTATTACACAAAACCTTTATCCTTCCATCCGAGACATTGCAAAGGTCATTGGGAAATTGGTAGCAGCCTTTCCTGCAGTACAGTTCGGGCCTTTGCATTACCAACATTTGCAAAGAGCAAGAGAACAAGCATTGAAACACAATGCAGGCCATTTTGATCGGGTTATGCAGTTACCCACCACGGCTCTGGCAGAATTGTAGTGGGGGATTGTTCATGTTAGCCAAGCCACCAATCACATTTTGGTGGACGAACCTTCATGATTTTACAGACTGATGTTAGCGCTCTCGGATGGGGGGCTACAGACACAGGGTCTAGTTGTGGGGGTAGATGGACTGAGCAAGAGGACTTGCTTCTTCACACACATGGTATTAATTATCTGGAATTATTGGGTGCTTTTTATGGGTTAAAAGCATATTTCTCCACAATGTCTGATGTCCACGTTCAACTCCAGATTGATAACACCACAGCTGTGGCACATATTAATCATATGGGAGGAGCTAGATCTGTGTTATGTGATAACTTGGCTAATACTATCTGGCATTGGTGTATTTCACGGAACATCTGGGTTTCGGCCATCTATCTACCAGGTATAGAAAATGTGGTAGCAGACCTTAGGTCGAGAAAGTTTAATGACAATATAGAATGGATGTTGAATGCTAAAATATTTCAAACCATTGTTACTAGATTTGGATTGCCAGATGTTGATCTCTTTGCATCCTGACTGAATCACCAGTTGCTTAAATATGTCTCCTGGGAGCCAGATCCAGGTGCAGTAGCTGTGGATGCGTTCTTGTTACACTGGGGACATCATTCTTTTATGCATTTCCTCCATTTTGCCTGATTGCGAAATGTCTCACCAAAATAGAGCAGGACTCCGCCACAGGTGTTTTGGTGGTCCCAGATTGGCCAACACAACCATGGTTCCCATTGGTACTGAGAGTGATGGCACAGCCATTCATGAGGATTCCCAGCGGCAGTAATTTGTTGGTGCATCCAGTTACAGGAGAAAGTCACCCATTACATGACCGTATCAATTTGTTGGTCTGCAGGTTCTGACCAGACCATTCCAAGGGCTTGGATTATCAAACAGGACCATGGAGGTTATGACTGCAGGCTGGAGAACTAGCACTAAAAACCAATACCTCGTGCTCATTAAGAAATGGGAACTGTTCTGTGTACAATCTAATATATCGTATGATACTGCTAGCATACGTGATGTGTTGGAGTTCCTTGCTAATTTACATTTTGATGAGCACCTTAGTTATAGTGCTATTAACACTGCTCGCAGTGCTTTGTCCTCTTATTTCGGGCAGTCTTCAGCACGACAACCTATCGGGTCTCATCCATTGGTATCCCGGTTTATGAGAGGAATTTTTAACAAAAACCCTCCTCAACCCAGATACACAGCAATCTGGGTTATCAGTATAGTTCTCACACTGCTTCGGCAATGGGCTCCATTTGCGTCATTATCTTTGCAAAAATTGACTCTTAAAGTGGTTATGTTAATGGCATTGGTTTCAGCACAACGTGTACAAACATTGCACTTGTTAAGAATAGATTATGCATTTCTCTCAAGATGATATTACATTTTATGTCTGTGATTTAATCAAACAAAGTAGACCAGCAAGGTCAGGAATCAAGGTGACGTTTAAAGCATATCCTGTTGACCAACTGTTATGTGTAGGTAAACATTTAACCCAATATATTGCATTAACAAGGAGTCTGAGAGGTTCTGAGACAGGACTGCTCATTAGTCACAAAAAGCCATATAAGCAAGTGTCAGTACAAACTATTTCTAGATGGTTGAAACAGGTGCTCAGTTCTGCGGGTATCGACACTCATGTGTTTAAATCTCACTCCACCAGGGCGGCGTCTACATCCGCGACGAAGGCTCAGGACGTGCCGCTAGATCAAATCCTCGCGGCCGCAGGGTGGTCTAGAGAGTCAACGTTTTCTCGTTTCTATGCTAAACCTGTTCAGGCAGAGCCACGTTTTGGGTCTGCTGTTTTGGGTTCCATTTAATTTTATTGCTTTGTTTATATCAATTATTGTTTGTAATTTCCCCCTGGGACAGAGGGGTCATAACTCTGTTTGTTATTATTAAAATCGTTATTGAATTATTCATGCACTGTTCAATATCTTCTTTATTGTACTACTGTGTCAACCGAAGCAGCTTGTCGTATGGAGCGCATCTGCGGCATGCAAACACAGAGCTTTGAAATCTTCACGTAGTCACTCACGTGACTCCAAAGTAAAATAGTAAGATTAAACGAGAACTTACTAGTTCGAAGTTTGATCCTTATTTTATGAGGAGTGACGTTGAGGGATTACGTGCCCTCCGCTCCCACCCTCATAATCTAAGAGATCATCTGGTAGTTCTAGTCTTCTACGAGCCTTACTATGCTACTTCAGCTATTTGTTTTCTGTGTTTTCACGCCGCTGCTTTGAAGTATGACGCGCATGCGCCTGGCGGGGCTTCTTCACGTAATCCCTCAACGTCACTCCTCATAAAATAAGGATCAAACTTCGAACTGGTAAGTTCTCATTTAATCTTACTATTAAACTACTGGAAGTATTAAATCTGTTAAGGATTCCTTCAAAATTACAAACAATGATGAAACAGCTGCAACAGCTGTTTATCAGATACAGCTACTAAAATTAGGTTTAGTTTAGTTTAGAGATACAGAATGGAAACAAGCCCTTCGTCCCACCGAGTCCGCGTGGACCTGCGATCACCCCGTACACCAGGGCTATCCAATAGACTAGGGACCATTTACAAATTTTACCGGAACCAATCAACCTACAATCCCGCACGTCTTTTGAGTGAGGGAAGAAACCGGAGCACCCGGAGAAAACCCACTCGGTCACGGGGAGAAGGTGCAAACTTCATGCAGATAGCACCCTAAGTCAGGATTGGACGCAGGTGCTCTTGGGCAGCAACTCTACCGCTGCACCACCGGCTTCTGTTGAAGCTGAGGAACCAAATTTCCAGAGCAATACACAGTTGCTGCTACATTGCTCACGTGAACTCAACAACACTTTCCCTCTGACTGAGAATAAACTTCTGTCAGAGGGAGAAGAAACTTCCCCTTCGCTGTCCCTCCCCCACCCTAGTCGTTGTACTAGTTTCAATGTCATCCAGGTGAGTCTCATTGTCTGTAACCCGTTTTCACCGAGCCCACAGCTAACAATGGCCCATTCCCTTTATCATTGTCACTTTTTTTGCATATAGAAACATAGAAAATAGGTGCAGGAGTAGGCTATTCGGCCCTTCGAGCTAGCACCCGCCATACATTTTATTCTTTTATTCATTTGTTCTATATCTCTCTATATAACCTCTCTGCCTCAGAGGGCGGCGGAGGCAGGTTCTCTGGATGCTTTCAAGAGAGAGCTAGATAGGGCTCTTAAAAATAGTGGAGTCAGGGGATATGGGGAGAAGGCAGGAACGGGGTACTGATTGGGGATGATCAGCCATGATCACATTGAATGGTGGTGCTGGCTCGAAGGGTCGAATGGCCTACTCCTGCACCTATTGTCTATTGTCTATTGTCATGTTACTCATTTCCCTTTGCCTGACTCTCGGTCTGAAGAAGGGTCTCGACCCAAAACGTTCACCTATTCTTTTCCTCCAGAGATTTAACTCGGTCTGACCCGCTGATGTACTCCAGCTTTTTGTCTCTTTCTCCTGTCAAATGTGCGTGGAACACCGTCCAAATATTCTGGTGAAGGGGGATCCTTAAATATGGGAGAAAGGCAGGCAGAAATTAGGTTGATTTGCACCTGTATACTGAACGTTTAGGGACCAATTTGGTGGCATATCAGCAAAGAGCATCAAGCCACATGTCAATGCCAGAGTACTTGGACTATAATTTACTCTGACTCTTGTGGGCAAAATCACTGGGAAGTTAAATAACTGTTTAACCATTCGACAGGAGCGGGGGTTTTATGGTTGGAGGGTTTTGTGGTGGGTGAAGGTGGGACTGTTTGTGGAGGTGTGCAAGCATGTTGTAATTTGCAGTTATTCTGTGGTGTGCTTGCAGGCATGGTTTCAGAGACTGAAACAGAATGGAACTGATTGTTCTGGATAAGTGAATGTGCAGTAACTCAAGGTAGGAATCGAGCAGTACCGGGCGGTCACGGTGGCACAGCGGTAGAGTTGCTGCCTTACAGCGAATAGCGCGCTGGAGACCCGGGTTCGACCCCGCCCACGGGTGCTGTCTGTACGGAGTTTGTACGTTTCTCCCCGTGACCTGCTTGGATTTTTTCCGCGATCTTCGGTTTCCCCCCCCATACTCCAAAGACGTTCAGGTACTGTATGTAGGTTAATTGGCTTTGTAAATGTAAAAACTGTCCCCAGTGTTAGGAAAGTGTTAATATGCGGGGATCGCTGGTCGGCGCGGACCCAGTGGGCTGAAGGACCTGTTTCCGCGCTGTATCTATAAACTAAATTAAACACTGTTGCCCCTGATGCACCTTGGCCCTTGTCCTGCCTCAGTAAAGCTAAATTTACTTGACATAATGTTACTGCAATCTTGACATTTCTGTTCAGAAGTCCCAGAGAGCACCGTAAGATGAAATTTACATTTTTAATTTTGGTACATTATGCTTGTCTAGACACTTGACTAACAGCGATATGAGCTGATCTATATCGGTGAGACCAAGTGTAGGCTTGGCGAATCGTTTCGCCAAACACCTCCGCTCGGTCCGCAATAACCAACCCGACCTCCCGGTGGCTCAGCACCTTCAACTCCCCCTCCCATTCTGTATCCGACCTCTCTGTCCTGGGCCTCCTCCACGGCCAGAGTGAGCAACCACCGCAAATTGGAGGAACAGCACCTCATATTCCGCTTGGGGAGTCTGCATCCTGGTGGCATGAACATTGATTTCTCACAATTCTGTTAACCCTTGCTGTCTCCTCCCCTTCCTACCTCTCCCTCAGCCCTCGGGCTCCCTCCTCCTTCTTTTTCCTTTCTTCTCCCTGCCTCCCCCCACCCCCTATCAGTCTGAAGAAGGGTTTCGGCTCGAAACGTTGCCTATTTCCTTCGCTCCATAGATGCTGCTACACCCGCTGAGCTTCTCCAGCATTTGTGTGTACCTTCGATTTTCCAGCATCTGCAGTTCCTTCTTAAACAACTATATGAGCTTAATGGAAATAAAACGTTTAGTGGGGTCTAGAGGTACACGTAGAATCAGACCCTTTGGCCCACCGAGTCCGTGGCGACCTGCGTTCCCCGTACATTAACACTATCCTACACACTAGGTACAATTTACAAACGTTCCCAATAATCAGCAGTACACTAACGCCCAATAATCTGTTTGCGGTTACATTGATTTGCTAATTTCCAGGTGCATACTGAAATGTTAGGGGCAAATCAACTGGTTCGTCGGCAATAGTCTATTTCTGATTATGTTTATGGTAAATTTTCACCTGCATATTGAAAGGCTAAGGACTAATCAAGTGATATATCAGCAGTAGTCTGTCTTTATTTTTGATGCTGATGTTAGGCACAAAGTGCTGGAGTAACTCAACAGGTCAGGCAGCATCTCCGGAGAAAAGGAATAGGCGACGTTTTTGGGTCGAGACCTTTTTTCAGACAGAGTCAGGGGACAGAGAAACTTGATGTCGTTGTTGTCAATGTTGATGGATGAGTGTGGCAGGGATGAGGATCCCATGTTCTCATTGCCTCTCCTGACTTATCCAGTCTATGGTCCAGAACTATGTTTGACCAGAAGATGGGATTCCACCTCTTCCATCCATGATCATGAAATACCAAAGGAGGGTAAATAATCAGTCATGTCAACCATATATGGTGGTCAGGATAGGAAGAGTTCTCTGAAACCAAGCAAAATATTGAATGTCAATATTTCAAACAATGTTTGTTGCAAGCTGGAAGCAGATGGAGCTACTGAATAATTGTAAACATAACATAAATTTGAACATATTTTCTATGAACATAGAACTTGACCATGGCAGACATTTTAAATCCTTCTTTATCCTCAATAGGTTTTATGTTGAACCTTCATCTCTCCTTATAAGCAAAAAAGCTGGATGAAAGGACAACAGTCATAGAAACATTGAAACATAGAAATTAGGTGCAGGAGCAGGCCATTTGGCCCTTCGAGCCTGCACCACCATTCAATATGATCATGGCTGATCATCCAACTCAGTATCCCGTACCTGCCTTCTCTCCATACCCCCCTGATCCCTTTAGCCACAAGGGCCACATCTAATTCCCTCTTAAATATAGCCAATGAACTGGCCTCAACTACCTTCTGTGGCAGAGAATTCTACAGATTCACCACTCTGTGTGAAAAATGATTTTCTCATCTCGGTCCTAAAAGACTTCCCCCTTATCCTTAAACTGTGACCCCTTGTTCTGGAGTTCCCCAACATCAGGAACAATCTTCCTGCATCTAGCCTGTCCAACCCCTTAAGAATTTTGTAAGTGTCTATAAGATCCCCCCTCAATCTCCTAAATTCCAGTGAGTACTAGCCGAGTCTATCCAGTCTTTCTTCATATGGAAGTCCTGCCATCCCAGGAATCAGTCTGGTGAACTTTCTCTGTACTCCCTCTATGGCAAGAATGTATTTCCTCAGATTAGGAGACCAAAACTGTTCGCAATACTCCAGGTGTGGCCTCACCAAGACCCTGTACAACTGCAGTGGAACCTCCCTGCTCTTGTACTCAAATCCTTTTGCTATGAATGCCAACGTGCCATTCGCTTTCTTCACTGCCTGCTGCACCTGCATGCCTACTTTCAATTTTGTAAGTGACACTCAGGACTCGCTGCCAGTCTTCCCATAATGTCTGCGTTACTGGCCCACTAGCTGGATACGTCAACGATAATCCTATTTCTCTGTCTTTGTTGTTCTTTTTTAGCTTCTGAAGCACTGTGGGGTTGGCAATAGCAGCAGGAACGTACTCCACTCAAACCTGCAACCTCATGGCCTGGCAAATCCTTCATCTCACCCGTTCAAATCAACCATTGTATTCAACCTTGATTCAGCGAGGAGTGTAGATGGGGATGTGAGGGGAATCACTATATGTTACTAAACAGGAGGTGCCAACACTGCACAACACAAGAATGAATGAATGAAAAAGTTTATTGGCCAAGTATTCACATACAAGAAATTTGCCTTGGTGCTCCGTCCGCAAGTGACAACATGACATACAGTGACAGCTAGGAATGACACATAAAAATGACACAGTAAACATTAATAAAAAAAACATTATCGATTAAACTTGTGAACTATATAAAATACCAGAGCAAAAGGGGGCTTCAGGTTTTTGGTTATTGAGTAGAGCTACTACTCATGGAGCTACTACTCGTGGAATTCAATAAATATCGAATAAATTCAATATTTATGAATTGCAAAAAACAGCATGCTATCACCAGAGTGCCCAAATGAATCTAGTTCAGTTTAGTTTATTGTCACGTGTACCGAGGTACAGTGAATGGCTTGTGTTGCGTGCTAACCAGTCAGCGCAAAGACTACAACCATAGATTACAATCGAGCCGTCCACAGTGTGCAGATACATGATAAAGGGAATAACGTTTAGTGCAAGATAAAGTCCAGTTAGGTCTGATTAGATATGGTCCACTGAGTTACTCCAGAATTTTGCATCTATCTTTCCCATTCTGAAGAGCTAAGCACCAAGATTGAACTGTTCCTCCAGACTATCTGCACTGGTACAGGCAAACAACCAGAAATGTTACAAAATGTCCAGTTAGGTCCAAGTTGCAAGGGGCGAGACAATTGCAATTAGTCTAAGGGATGATACCGAACTTTTGCCAAGTGCTTATTTTTCACTATTTCACTCTATTTATTGGCTGTGTGAAAAGCTTCTTTGCCAAATCATCAGATTCAGATTCAATCTTTAGTGTCATTGTGCAGTGTACAGTACAGGGACAACGAAATGCAGTTAGCATCTCACCCAGAAGAGTGAACATAAAATAATGGAACAGCAAAATATAGATATGTACATACAGTAGCAGTAGTGCAATTTTTCTGGGGGAAGGAGTGTCCAGGGAAGGGTGACTAGCAGTCACTAAGGTGCAGAGTTAAGATGTGTAACAGCCTCAGGGAAGAAGCCGGTCCTGAACCTGCTGGTCCGGCAACGGAGATACCTGTAGCGCTTCCCGGATGGGAGGAGGGTAAATCACGATCTGTAACCTGCTTTTACAAAAAGAGCCTTTAATACAATAACATTTTTCAACTTTTTCTTCAACAGATAAAATTTAGCCCAGACGTACATGAAGAGATATGAAGATAAGTGACTACAACTTTGTTCGAAAGATAGGTCTTAAAAAGAATGATTTAAAAGAAAAGTGGAGAAAAAATAAAATGACAATGCTTAGGGAGGGAACTCCTGAGTTTAAGGACTGGGAAAGTGAAACCACGTCCCTCAATGATGGAGCAATAGATATCAGTCCAGAATTGGAGGGCTATGTTGCAGAGGGAGTCATGGCGGGCAATAATGGCATGGTGGCACAGTGGTAGAGTCGCTTCCTTACAGCGCCAGAGACCCGGTTTCGATCCTGACTACGGGTGCTGCCTGTATGGAGTTTGTACGTTCTACCCGTGAGCGCCCAGGAGCGGAAAAGACTACAAAAAGTAGTAAACACTGCCCAGTCCATCATCGGCTCTGACCTCCCTTCCATCGAGGGGATCTATCGCAGTCGCTGCCTCAAAAAGGCTGGCAGCATCATCAAGGACCCACACCACCCTGGCCACACACTCATCTCCCCGCTACCTTCAGGTAGAAGGTACAGGAGCCTGAAGACTGCAACGTCCAGGTTCAGGAACAGTTACTTCCCCACAGCCATCAGCCTATTGAACTCAACTCAAACAAAACTCTGAACATTAATAGCCCATTATCTGTTTATTTGCACTTTATCTGTTTTATTTATTCATGTGTGTATATAATTATATAATGGTATATGGACACATTGATCTGTTCCATATTCATGCCTTCTATAATTCTGTTCTGTTGAAGCAAAGCATGAATTTAATTGTCCTATCTGGGACACATGACAATAAACTCTCTTGAATCTTGAATCTTGAATCTTGACCTTAATGGGTTTCTCCGGGTTCTCCAGTTTCCTCCCACACTCCAAAGACGTACAGGTTTGTAGGGTAGTGCTGGTGTGCAGGGATCGCTGGCCAGCGCAGGCACGGTGGGCCGGAGGGCCTGTTTCCTCGCTGTATCTCTCAACTAAACTAAACTAAAAAGAAGGAGCGGAACGTCAAGATGAAAAATGTATAACTGGGGCAATGTCGGAACGGGAACCAATGTAGGTCAGCAAGCTGAACAGTGAACAGGACTAGGATGCAGACAGCTGAATTTTGGAGAAAAAAAACAGAATGACACACACAAAAAAAAGAATAGAAGGGTTTAAGCGATTGAATGGCCACCTGTTGAAGTTGGCTTTACAAACTGATTCTGTGACCGCAAAACAAACCACAAGGCGTTTAATAGCTAATTTAAGTGGAACCTGTGGAGGTCTGAGAGACAACCATGTGCAAAAATGTTGTGTGAGAGAAGACTCCAGTTTCTCTCGCTACAAGCTGCCAGAATCAGGCATGCACCAGTTACCAAACCACCAGTGCTTCCTGGAAGCTGAGACCAGACGTTGCCCGTTCATACCTGCCATCTAGTCAGCAGTGCGATGCAGTAGGGCAGGCGAATGCAAGATTGGCTTATCAACGTTACATCAGATCTACAGAACTACTATCTCTTCTGACTGCAAAACAAATTGTCATTGGGCCAAAGATAACGAACGGCACTAGACTCTCTGACCGACATGCAAGCATTATGCTGCTTTGACACCCACTCTCAGCCCTTCGCATAAGGTCATGTCATAAATGATAGGTGCAGAAATAGGCCATTCGGCCCATCATGTCTAGTCTGCCATTCAATCATGGCTGATCTATCCTGACCCCATTTCCCTGCCTTCTCCCCACAGCCCCCGGAACCCGTACTAACTGGGTGGCGCCAGGAATGGATGCCTCGCCAACAGTCTGTCTGACCCTTCCTTCTTTGTGTTTTAATAGTATGTGCTAAATATATGTTTCTAGTGTTCTTTAGCTTGTTTTATGTGGCCATGGATGCCAACCACGGAGCCCCATCTAAGCCAGTACCATTTGCTTGCATTTGGCCCATGCAACTCTGAAACATTTCTGTCTATGTGCCTGGCCAAATGATGAGGAAAGACATTCTTGCCATAGAGGGAGTACAGAGAAGGTTCACCAGACTGATTCCTGGGATGGCAGGACTTCCATATGAAGAAAGACTGGATAGACTCGGCTTGTGCTCGCTGGAATTTAGAAGATTAAGGGGGGATCTTATAGAAACTTACAAAGTTCTTAAGGGGTTGGACAGGCTAGATGCAGGAAGATTGTTACCAATGTTGGGGAAGTCCTGGAGAAGGGTCACAGTTTAAGGATAAGGGGGAAATCTTTTAGGACCGAGATAAGAAAAACATTTTTCACACAGAGAGTGGTGAATCTCTGGAATACTCTGCCACAGAAGGTAGTTGAGGCCTGTTCATTGGTTATATTTAAGAGGGAGTTAGATGTGGCCCTCGTGGCTAAAGGGATCAGGGGGCATGGAGAGAAGGTAGATATGGGATACTGAGTTGGATGATCAGCCATGATCATATTGAATGGTGGTGCAGGCTCGAAGGGCTGAATGGCCTGCTCCTGCGCCTATTTTCTATGTTTCTATGTTTCTAGTCCTAGATTCTCCCACTAGTGGAAACATCCTCTCCACATCCATTCTATCCAAGCCTTTCACTATTTGGTACGTTTCAATGAGATCACCCGTCATTCTTCTAAACTCCAGTGAGTACAGGCCCAGTGCTGCCAAACAGCTCATCATAAGTTAAACCATTCATTCCTGGGATCATCTGGACCTCCTCTGGACCCTCTCCAGGGCCAACACATCCTTCCTCAGATGCGATGCCCAAAATTGCTCACAATGCCGATCAACGCCATATAGAGCCTCAGCATTACATCCCTTCTCTGTCAATACAATGATCCTAGAACGAGGCCGGGTTTTGGTGGCAACCTTCCCTAGGCCTGTTCTCGTTGCAGAGGCTCTTGCACAAGGATTCGGTGGGTTGTCCTATGCACTCTGTACTGACTGGTGCAATTGTGCTTATATACACGGGTAGTTTTGCTGAATGCTATGCAAAAATATATATTTTACTGCACCTGGTACACTTGACAATAAAGAAACCATTGGTCCATTGACCATTGTCCATTGTCCATTGACCATTGACCATTGTCCATTGTCCTTTGACCATTGTCCATTGTCCATTGACCATTGTCCATTGACCATTGTCCATTGACCATTGATTATTGACCATTGACCATTGACTATTGACCATTGACTATTGACCATTGACTATTGACCATTGACTATTGATCATTGATGCACCTCAATCCAATGAGTAAACGTAGTAGGCCCCCCTCAGTCAAGACTGACCATGGGTGATGCATCCTGGTCGGATGCAAGCCTGGGCGATGTCATATGGAGGACAGGCTGTTGCCCATGCAGCACGTCCCCCCTCTCCACGTCGCTGATTGATCCAAAGGAACAGCAGGGCCGTTACAGTTTGGCACCAGCGCCGTCGCAGGAGCCGCCAGAGCGAGGTTGTCGACAACGATGAACTGCCTTAGGGGCTCCGACTGCGGATTTTCTTGAGGTTTACTCCTGGAGCCTTTTCCATGACTGGATATGGCCACAAGGTAGTGGAGGTTTTAAATCAGAGTTTTCCCTCTCCTAGATGGACTGCCTTCCCAAGCTGACGAGCCCCATCTGCCCGAGACGCGTGGGGGCGGGAGCGTCTACCTTCCCGTGCAGGTCTATAGCACCTGCCCACTGCCCAGATGAGTGAACCAAATTATAACAAAAATATTGCTACTAAAAAGGAATTTGTGGACAACTCTGTACTTTTAGTAATGAACGCCTGATCATCAAGTATAAAACATAGTTTAAAATAGAGATACAGTACCTCAGTTGTGATCAGAAAACAAATATTAGATTGAAGGATTAAGTAAGGTATTGTAAGGCAGAAAAGGAGAGTTGTCTTTCGTCCTCTCTGCTCAGCAAATTTTGGCAGGCCTCTCCCTTCAAACCAGTCAAACTTCCGATTATGATAAGAGTGAAATGAAACTAAATACCTAGGAAGTGCTACAACAAGCACGGCTAACTTATTTCTCTTAATCACTTGCGAGAACTCAGTGTGCTAATAATCAATAAAACGAACTGCAAATGCTGGTTCATAAAAAGGATACAAAGTACTGGAATAATTCAGGAGGTCACAAAATGTGCTGGAGTAACTCAACAGGTCACACAAAGTGCTGGACTAGCTCAGCGTGTCACACAAAGTGCTTATAAGATCATAAGTAATAGGAGCAGAATTAGTTCATTTGGCCCACCAAGACCCTCTGGTGAATCACTGGGTGGAGCCAGTACGGCTGCCTCACCAACAGTCTGTCTGTCCCTTTCTTCTTAGTTGTTTTTTTAGTATGTGTTAAATGTATGTTTTTAGTGTTCTTTAGCTTGTTTTATGTGGGGGGTTGGGGAGGGGGTTGGGGAGGGGGTTAGGGAGGGGGTTGGGGAGGGGGTTGGGGAGGGGGTTGGGGAGGGGGTTGGGGAGGGGGTTGGGGAGGGGGTTGGGGAGGGGGTTGGGGAGGGGGTTGGGAGGGGGTTGGGGAGGGGGTTGGGGAGGGGGTTGAGGGGGTTGGGGAGGGGGTTGGGTAGGGGGTTGGGGGAGGGGGGGTTGGGGAGGGGGTTGGGGAGGGGGTTGGGGAGGGGGTTGGGGAGGGGGTTGGGGAGGGGGTTGGGAGGGGGTTGGGGGGTTGGGAGGGGGTTGGGGAGGGGGGAGGGGAGGGGGTTGGGGAGGGGGTTGGGGAGGGGGTTGGGGGTTGGGGGGGGGAGGGGGCTGGGGAGGGGGTTGGGGAGGGGGTTGGGGAGGGGGTTGGGGAGGGGGTTGGGGAGGGGGGAGGGGAGGGGGTTGGGGAGGGGGTTGGGGAGGGGGTTGGGGAGGGGGTTGGGAGGGGGTTGGGGAGGGGGTTGGGGGGGTTGGGGAGGGGGTTGGGGAGGGGTTGGGGAGGGGGTTGGGGAGGGGGTTGGGGGAAACCTATTCTAATCCCTTACCTCGACGGAGATGCAATTGTTTTCCGTATCATATCTCCGTCTGCATTGCGGCCTAACATCGAGGAGTTGGCGGCCTTTGCCGGAGACCGATTTTGAGAGCTCCACCCGTGGAAACCTGCAGGACTTTAACACTGCGGAGCCCGCGATCCCTTTGCCAGGGATTGACCTCTGAGCTTTACCGCTGGGAGCCTGCGGACTTTAACATCGCAGAGTCCGCGGTCTCTGGTTAGAGACCGACTTCGGGAGCTCCAAGCTGCAAGAGCTTCGACTGCCCCGACGCGGGAGCTTCGATCGACTCGACGTTGGAGCTTCATCCGCCGGCTGTGGATGGTTCGACTTCCCCGACCTCGGAAGTAAAATGAGGGAAGAAGATTAGACTTTATTGCCTTCCATCACAGTGAAGAATGTGGGGAATCCACTGTGGTGGATGTTTATCTTAACTTCTATGTAGTTGTGTGTCTTGTTGCTTTTTTTTTGATATGACTGTATGAGGAGGATGCTAGGAGGCTGCAAGGTGACTTGGATAGGCTGGGTGAGTGGGCAAATGCATGGCAGATGCAGTATAATGTGGATAAATGTGAGGTTATCCACTTTGGTGGCAAAAACAGGAGGGTAGACGATTATCTGAATGATGGCCGATTAGGAAAAGGGGAGATGCAACGAGACCTGGGCGTCATGGTACACCAGTCATTGAAAGTAGGCATGCAGGTGCAGCAGGCAGTGAAGTAAGCAAATGGTATGTTAGCATTCATAGCAAAAGGATTTGAGTATAGGAGCAGGGAAGTTCTACTGCAGTTGTACAGGGTTTTGGTGAGACCACACCTGGAGTATTGCGTACAGTATTGGTCTCCAAATCTGTGCCATAGAGGGAGTACAGAGAAGGTTCACCAGACTGATTCCTGCGATGTCAGGACTATCATATGAAGAAAGACTCGATAGACTCGGCTTGTACTCGCTAGAATTTAGAAGATTGAGGGGGGATCTTATAGAAATGTACAACATTTTTAAGGGGTTGGACAGGCTAGATGCTGGAAGATTGTTCCTGATGTTGGGGAAGTCCAGAACAAGGGGGTCACAGTTTAAGGATAAGGGGGAAGGCTTTTAGGACCGAGATGAGAAAAACATTTTTCACACAAAGAGTGGTGAGTCTCCGGAATTCTCTGCCACAGAAGGTAGTTGAGGCCAGTTCATTGGCTATATTTAAGAGGGAGTTAGATGTGGCCCTTGTGACTAAAGGGATCAGGGGGTATGGAGAGAAGGCAGGTACAGGATATTGAGTTGAATGATCAGCCATGATGATATTGAATGGCGGTGCAGGCTCGAAGGGTCGAATGGCCTACTCCTGCACATATTTTCTATGTTTCTATATTTCTAATTCACATATCACCATAGCTTAATTGGTACATGTGACAATAAAAGACCTTTGAAACCTCTGAAAACTTTGAAGTATTCAATCAATGGCTGATCTATCTTTCCCTATGACCGATCTATCTTTACCTCTCCACCCTATTCTCCTGCCTTCTCCGCAGAACCCCTGAGGCCACAGTTTAAGAATAAGGAGTAAGCCATTTAGAACGGAGACAAGAAACACCTTTTCTCACAGAGAGTTGCGAATCTGTGGAATTCTCTGCCTCAGAGGGCGGTGGAGGCAGGTTCCCTGGATGCTTTCAAGAGAGAGCTAGATAGGGCTCTTAAAAATAGTGGAGTCAGGGGATATGGGAAGAAGGCAGGAATGGGGTACTGATTGGGGATGATCAGCCATGATCACATTGAATGGCGGTGCTGGCTCGAAGGGCCTACTCCTGCACCTATTGTCTATTGTCTATTGTCTAAAAGTTGTATATAAATACACTTAAGACCGCTAAATGAAGTGCTGGATTGAGCAGGTTTAAAGTTATTTTGTGGAAACAAGGAACTGCAGGTGCTGGTTTACAAAAAAGGACACAAAGTGCTGGAGAAGGGACCCGACCCCAAATGTCACCCATTCCTTCTCTCCAGAGATGCTGCCTGTCCTGCTGAGTTACTCCTGTATTTTGCGTCTGTCTTTAAGTATTGCATAGAGAGTTAGATATATCACAGCAACAATGTCAGGAGCAGGGATGAAAGATGAAATCACAACATTAATAATACTCTCAAATTTGTACATCCAACTCAGGCATTTGTAGGGTGCTTGGGGTGAGGGTTAGTGGTTTCCTCACAGAGGCTGTGTAGGAAGGAACTACAGAGACTGGTTTACATCGAAGATAGACACAAAATGCTGAGCAACTCAGCGGGACAGGTAGCTTCTCTGGAGAGAAGGAATGGGTGACTTTTGTTGTTCGAGACTATTTTGTTTGGGCAACTTGCACCCCAGCTGTTGGATTAGTCACGCAGTCAAACAGTCAAACAGTCATACAGCACAGAAACAGGACCTTCAGGCCAACTCATCCATGCTAAGATATCTCCTCCAAGTCTGTCACATTTGCCTACATTTGGCCCATATATTCCTCTCAAACCTTTCTTTACTTTAGAGATTCAGCGCTGAAACAGACCCTTCGGCCCAACAAGTCCGCACCGACCAGCGTATACTAACCCCGTACACTAGCATTATCCCACATACAAGGGACAAATCACAATTTGGAAGAATGTGTCAATTGTCCCAATTCAGAAGCTTATCCAGATGGACACAAGGCGGAGAAATTCAAGTGAAAGGAAAACGGGCACAATCATTCATGTTCAGGAATTGTAATCGATTTTCTGTCCTTGTACTCTTAAAATAGGACGTTAGTGCCATGCCGCTGTGGCACCTACAGTATATATCTCAGCGCTAGAGGTCACAGCTTTGAGGGAAAGGCGTCAACAAAAATGCAAAGGCAATTTCCAGGTGGCGCACAGACCAGCTACGCTGCAGTAATGGTGGTAAAAACTGTTTTATTTATTCATCCACAGATTGGGAACTTCATTAGAGTTCCCAGATTGATCGAACCCTAACTGCCAGGAATGTGGAGGTAGATAGCAGGCAACCACACCAGTGTATTTGGAGGAACACTGCACCTTGCTTGTCTCTTGAAGATAAACTGTAATAACTTAGATTGAACAGAAGCCAAAGGGAGTCAGTCTGAAGAAGGGTCTCGACCCGAAACGTCGCCCATTCCTTCTCTCCAGAGATGCTGCCTCACCCGCTGAGTTACTCCAGCATTTTGTGTCTACCTTCAGAAGCCGAAGAGATATGTTGAAGATAAGGGTAACATATTGCATTTCTTGAAGAGCATTAGTGAACCAGATACATTTTTACAGCAATCTAGTAGTTTTGTAGTCAATTTTACTGATGTAATTGTTTTAATTCCAAATTTGATTCTTGAATATAAATTCTCCACCTGAATCAGGATCAGAATCAGAATCAGACTTTATTCACTAAGTAGGTTCGCAACATACGAGGAATTTCATTGGCCAGGTCAGTCGTACAATTAAAAATAATAGATCACTCAAAAACACATTTTAACATAAACATCCACCATAGTGACTCCTACACTCGTCACTGTGATGGAAGGGGAAATAAAGTTCAAGTCTCTTCCTTTGTTCTTCCTCGGTCGGGGGTCTTGAGCCCTCCATTGACGGGATGATCTTGACTCCCGTAGCCGGCGGCGTTCGGGCCTTCCGCGTCGAGGCGATCAAGCTCCCGCATCGGGGGGATGTCAGCACTCCTGCGCCGGGCGATCGAACCTCGCATCGGGCCCGCTTGAGCCTTCCACGGCGTTGGAGCTCCCGACTAGCCTCACCCGAGACTGCGAGCCCTTGTTGGTAAGTCCACGGTGGTTGCGGTGGGAGCGATCCCAGGCAAGGGATCCGCTCCGATGTTAAAGTCCACGCCCCGCGGTGGGGCTCACGACAGTCTGAGGAGGCTTCCAGCTCCATCGATGGTAGGCCGCAGAGCCCGGAGAATGTGATCCGAAAATTGATCACACCTCCGAGAAGGTAAGAAACCTGAAAAAAAGTCGTGTTCGATCCCGACTCCAGGTGCTGTCTGTACGGAGTTTGTACGTTCTCCCCGTGGGTTTTCTCCGAAGATCTTACAGTTTCCTCCCGCACTCCAAAGACGTAGAGGTTTGTAGGTTAATTGTCTTGGTATAAATGTAAAACTTGTCTCTAGAGCAGGATATTGTTAATGTGCGGGGATCACTGGTCAGCGCGGGCTTGGTGGGCCGTAGGGCCCGTTTTCTCTAAAACTAAAAACTAAAAGCTAAAACAATGCACTAACCTCAGAATTGCCCTAATCAGTCCTCTCGTGTCACCTTAATATTTTGCACTGGAGGCTGTATGTGTGCTCTACTCAAAACATTTCTTCGTTTCCTGTTGTCCTGAACAGGCTGGTGGCACAGACACTGTGGCATCTGTGAAGAGATCTGAGAGACATCGAATGGATTTAGAGCAAGTGTTTGTAACTTGAAAAGTACCGAATGACCAGCAGAAGGAGGCAGTGCAGAGTGATTAGACAATAGACAACAGGTGCAGGAGTAGGCCATTCGGCCCTTCAAGCCAGCACCGCCATTCAATGTGATCATGGCTGATCATCCACAATCAGTACCCCGTTCCTGTCTTCTCTCCATATCCCCTGACTCTGCTATCTTTAAGAGCGCTATCGAGCTCTCTCTTGAAAGTATCCAGAAAACTGACCTCCACTGCCCTCTGAGGGAGAGAATTCCACAGACTCACCACTCTCTGTGAGAAAAAGTGTTTCCTCATCTCCGTTCTAAATGGCTTACCCCTTATTCTTAAACTGTGGCCCGTGGTTCTGGATTCCTCCCACATCGGGAACATGTTTCCTGCCTCCAGCGTGTCCAATCGCTTAACAATCCTATATATTTCAATAAGGATATTTTTAAGATGGAGATTGATGGATTCTTGATTAGTACGGGTGTCAGGGGTTATGGGGAGAAGGCAGGAGAATAGGGTTGTGATTTGAAAGATAGATCAGCCATGATTGAATGGCGGAGTAGACTTGATGGGCCGAATGGCCTAATTCTGCTCTTACAACTTATGAACTTATGAAGAATATCTTTGGTGAGATGGTACCAAGGCATTAGGTTCAGGCTACTTTTGGAGCTGAATGTAACTGAGTGTAGCTCAATGCTGACTTGTACATAACTAGTAACCCACAGCCTATTAAATAATTCAAAATTCCATTAAAACAATAAATAATTTGAAGTACCGTAAAATACATTGGTTAAATTGGTGCATCTTCTTAGAATTGTTACAAAATTGTGGAATAACTTAAGATAGACAAAAGTGCTGGAATGACTCAGCGGCTCTGGAGATAGACACAAAGATTTGGAGTAACTCAGATGGTTAGAAAGCATCTCTGGAGAAAAGGAACAGGCGATGCTTCAGGTTGAGATCCTTCTTCAGACTGAGAGTCAGGGCTCTAATCTGTTGAGTTACTCCAGTTTATCTTTGGTTTAAACCAGCATCCGCAGTCCCTTCCGACACACTGCATCTTTGGAGATGATGTATAGGTGATGTTTCAGGTCGGAACCCTTCTTTAGATTTCTTCAGTAGGATCCCGACCCGAAAAGTCACATATCCATTTTCTCCAGAGATGCTGCCTGACCCGTTGAGTTATTCCAGCACTTCATACCTATCTTTGGTATAAGCCTGTACTTTCTTTTTTAATGCATTCTTAGAACAGATCTATCCTCCACAGAACTTTTGATTGATCTAAAAGCATAATGAAAGCAGCTGCTTGATATTGCACAGAAAGTGAGAGTAGTTGTCCAAGTATAATTGGGCTGTAAGGACATTATTGAGCATACCCAGCCATTGGCCCGGGTCGACAAATCTTTACATGAAGGGTAGAGAAACATATTTTCGGACGTTAGGCTTCAACGTGAACAGGAAAATATATGACCCAATAATCGTTCGCTCGTGTGTCAGGCGACGTATAGCTCGCTGTTGGCTTCTGTCGCCGTCCGATATGTTGACGGAATTGGTCGCCCGACGCCTCACAGAGTGCACCGTGGCGTTGTTTCCGGGGATCGCCACGAGGAGGCTTCTGTCATGATCCCCACCCAGCAATGATTTGATCAAATGCAATATGACTAACACATTAGGCTACTTGCACAATTGGAATTGCATGCAATAGGGATATATTGAGTTTGTTTGGCTCAGTGTGGCACTCTGAATTCCTAATACAATAGGAATGGGCTGGTGGGTTGAATACCTATGCAAAAATGTATACGTTCGGCCACTAGATGCCTTTATAATATATACATTTTGGTCTACTGATTGATTGATTGACTGATTGAAATTTGATTATCACATGTGACATGTCATAGTGATATTCTTTGTTTTGCATACCGTACACAAAGTATGCAAAGAGTCACCATGTAAAGGGCGCCAACAGAATTATCGAAGTATTCATTACAGACCCCAACAGTCCCTCTTTGTTCTTGCCGGCCCACCCATGCTGGGTCCCTCTTTGTTCTTGGTGGCCCCCCCAATGCTGGGCTCCTGTACTGAATATAAATCCAAAGAATACAGTCCATACGTTACCTGTACAATTGGAGCAGTACCACCCATTGTAAACAGTTCTATTTGAGACAGGCAGCATCTCTGGAGAGAAGGAACGGGTGACGTTTTGGGTCAAGATCCTTCTTCGGACTGAAGAGGTCTAACGAAGGGTCTCGACCCGAAACGTCACCCGTTCCTTCTCTCACGAGATGTTGCCTGTCCTGCTGAGTTACTCCAAGATTTTGTGTCTGTCTTCGGTTTAAACCAGCATCTGCAGTTCCTTCCTACATATATTAGAGACAGTGTGGAGAATGGATTACTGAATTTGTGTGCAATGTTTCACTGCGATCATTTGAACATCTATGCACTGGATTCTGTGCAAGGCATTAGACACCTTTGTAATGGGTACATTGTTATCCAGTAGATACAGATATACTGCATGTGGTGTAGACTACTGGGTACTTGTCGAACAGGTACACAGCTTTCCATTGGAAACTTATGCATTAGATACAAGTCATTGGATAGCTATGCAATGGGTGCATTGCAATCCTTGGCATTCCTATCCATTAGGTAGCATGTGTGTATTCAAGGTTTCAAGGTTTCAAGGTCAATTTATTGTCACGTGTACCAATTAAGGCACAGTGACATTCAAATTACCATACAGCCACACTACAAAAAATGCAACAAGACACACAACTACATAAAAGTTAATATAAACATAAACATCCACCACAGCGGATTCTTCACGTTCCTCACTGTGATGGAAGGCAATACAGTCCAATCTCCTTCCTCTTTACTCTCCCGCGGTTGGGGCAGTCGAACCATATCTATACAAAGTTACAATGTTGGCAGCAGAATACATTTATAGATATGATTTCCCTTGGATACAGTGGGTACATTGGTCTATTCAATATAAATGCTAGAGTGCCTTTGGGTGAAGTATTGGAGACCTGTTTAAAATGTTCAATGTCGTCCATTGGATACCTCTGGGGTGGAAGATTGCAGCCTTCACGTGGGCCGCCCTGTTTCAACTAATGCAATCAACTCGACGTGCACAAACGGAAGATCAAATAGAACAAGTTGTCCAACAACTTTAGTCTGTGTACGCCACACGACAGAAGAAGAAGGATACCTCCGTACAAGATATAGTGTGGAGCTGTTAGCATGCAGGGTGGCACGGCGGTAGAGTTGCTGCCTGACAGTGCCAGAGACTTGGGTTCGATCTTGACTATGGGTGCTGTCTTTATGGAGTTTGTACGTTATCCTCGTGACCTGCATGGGTTTTCTCCGGGTGCTCCGGTTTCCCCCCAAATGCCAAAGACATACAGGTTTGTAGATTAATTGGCTTTGGTAAAAATTGTAAATTGTCCCTAGTTCTGTAGGATAGTGCTAGTGTGTGGTGTGATCGCTAGTTGGCGCGGACTCAGTAGGCTGAGGAGCCTGTTTCCGCGCTTGAAGTCCAACGTTTATGAATACGACAGATTTTATGTGGGCTGTTGAAAACCCCCACAATATACCATAGATGTAACAACATCCACTATATTATAGGGTATTGAGACTGGGATAGAGTGAATTTGAACTGAAAGTAATTTTGCAAATCTCTCTTTAAGAATATTAAGGATATCATTGTGGAATGTGGCTTTGACCCCATTTCCCAAATTTATCCTAAAGACACTTTCAGTAGTCGTCTTGTACGCACTTGTGCAGTTTTCTAAAAAGAAAACTGTGCTTTGGTTCAGTCTAGTTTAGTTTAGAGATACAGCCCTTCCGCCCACTGAGTCCGCCCCGACCAGCGATGCCCGCGCACTAACGCTATCGTGCACACACTAGGGACAGTTTACAATTATACCAAGCCATGTAACCGACAAACCTGTACGTCTCGGAGTGTGGGAGGAAACCGGAGTACCTGGAGAAAACCCACGCAGGTCACGGGGGGAACGTGCAAACTCTGCTTATATTTGACAGCACTTGCACTCAGGATCAAACCCGGTTCTTTGGCGCTGTCCAGGCAGCGACTCTGCCTCTGCGCCTCTACTGCTGCGCCACTGTGCCGCCATTCGTGTTTAAGAATATTAAGGAAATCATCTTGGAATTTGGCGTTGACCGCAATTCCCAAATTCATCCGGAAGACTCCTTCAGTCGTCCTCCTTCGTTTAGTTTACAGATACAGTGAGGAAAACAGGCCCTACGGCCCACCGAGTCTGCGCCGGCCAGTGATCCCCGCACATTAACACAAACCTACACACACACGCGAGGGACAATTGACGCTCATACCAAGCGTACAAACCCAAGCCAATTAACCTACAAACCCGTGCGTCTTTGGAGGAAACCGAAGATCATGTGGAAAGCCCATGTGGTCACGGGGAGAACGTGCAAACTCCGTACAGACAGCACCCGTAGTCATGATCGAACCCGGGTCTCCAGCGCTGCAAGTGCTGTAAGGCAGCGACTCCACCGCTGCGCCACCGTACCGCCCCGTTGTATATCTTGTATACTTTGTCATCGTTTAAAATATTAGCGACGCAGTGGCGCTGGTTTCCGACGGGAACGGTGACGGACGCACCACGCATCTCTGTCCTCCAGTTCCTGCGGACCTCCGCCGCTGGAAGTATAGGATTCTGGTGTGCGCGCTTTATCATCATTCCTTACAATGCTATTGTACGACAGTGATCGCAACTTCTACTGAAATGTGGATGGCCATTGGCTCGCTAGAAGCTCATCCGCCCTTTGACAGGTCTTGTTTTTGGTCCTGCTGGGGGTCCACAGTCCCCTCCTCACCTGGCAAACTAGGTGGGGGAGATGGTTTAGCGGGTAGCACGGGATTACATGGTACCCATGGGGGGGGGGGGGGGGGGGGGGGGGAACTCCCCCTGACCTGACCTAAATACTTGCACAGTTTTCTACTAAGACACAGAGCTCTCCTTTGGTTCCCACTTTTGACTCGCCACCTGTAGTCTTCATTGCAACGTGGAAGGGAGGAAGTGGAAATGGGCCGAAAATGGAAACTTCTCAGTGAATTACAAAGCAATAATCCAACTGAACATTTCTATTGACATTAAAAAATCCCAAGAGCACGAGGTTAATGAGGCTTGAGTAGTTTGCTGGAACTTTGAGATTATAGTAATCCCTTAAGATCACTGGGAGATACCTGTTATTGTGCACGATTTGCAAAAATTACTGAATTTCATTTGCAATTCTTTTTGCCTGGTTTATTTTGCTGTTACCAATTGTAAATGGCTTGTGATGTAGCTGCGGCAATACTCTCAGGCTGCTGATGTAAAGTGAAACACATAAAAATATCTCCCCTTACACAGATTATGAAATGGTCTATTGCCTTGGCATCCCATCTTGTCGAATATTTTAATTCATCCCGTGAATATTCGGAGAACATCAATCAGCATTTAAGAACAAAAACATGCTGAGGCCATTTTACGCCCAGCGTGTGGTAATTGTGAATTTTTACCTCTCTGTTGACCAGTTTGGTTTTTACAAGCCTGTACTTTGCATGCTTGAATATTAATCGGTGATTTACTTCAAACAATCTCCTCCATTTTCTCTGATTTCCGAGAACTGCTCTGTGCTTCCGTGATAAATCCTACCGATTCTTAAAGGTGCCCCTAATTTTACTCTTCAAGATTGTCATAATCACCTGGACTTCTCGTATTGCCAAATAATCAAAAATCAGTTCAATAGACAATAGGTGCAGGAGCAGGCCATTCAGCCCTTCGAGCCAGCACCGCCAGTCACTGAGATCATGGCTGATCATCCACAATCAGTACCCCGTTCCTGCCTTCTCCCCATATCCCTTGACTCCATCATGAAGAGCTCTATCTAACTCTCTCTTGAAAGTATCCAGAACATTGGCCTCCACTGCCTTTTGAGGCAGAGAATTCCACAGATTCACAACTCTCTGGGTGAAAAAGTTTTTCCTCATCTCCGTTCTAAATGGCCTACCCCTTATTCTTAAACTGTGGCCCCTGGTTCTGGGCTCCCCCAACATTGGGAAAATGTTTCCTGTCTCGAGCGTGTCCAATCCCTTAATAATCTTACATGTTTCAATAAGATTTCCTCTCATCCTTCTAAATTCCAGTGTGTACAAGCCCAGTCGCTCCATTCTTTCAACATATTACAGTCCCGCCATCCCGGGATTAACCTCGTGAACCTACACTGCACTCGCTCAATAGCAAAAATGTCCTTCCTCTAATTTGAAGACCAAAACTCAGCAAAGTTTAGCAAACGATCACTTCTTTAATAAAAATGTTCAGTTCAAATAGTCACGTGTTCCGAGGTACAGTGGAAAAGCTTATTAGAGTCGTGCAGCGTTGGAACAGGCCATGGATGCCAACCACGGAGCCCCATCTAAGCCAGTACCATTTGCTTGCATTTGGCCCATACAACTCTGAAACATTTCTGTCCATGTGCCTGGCCAAATGATGAGGAAAGACATTCTTGCCATAGAGGGAGTACAGAGAAGGTTCACCAGACTGATTCCTGGGATGGCAGGACTTCCATATGAAGAAAGACTGGATAGACTCGGCTTGTGCTCGCTGGAATTTAGAAGATTGAGGGGGGATCTTATAGACACTTACAAAATTCTAGACAGGCTAGATGCAGGAAGATTGTTCCCGATGTTGGGGAACTCCAGAACAAGGGGTCACAGTTTAAGGATAAGGGGGAAGTCTTTTAGGACCGAGATGAGAAGATCTTTTTTCACACAGAGAGTGGTGAGTCTGTGGAATTCTCTGCCACAGAAGGTAGTTGAGGCCAGTTTTGGCTATATTTAAGAGGGAGTTAGATGTGGCCCTTGTGGCTAAAGGGATCAGGGGGTATGGAAAGAAGGCAGGTACAGGATACTGAGTTGGATGATCAGCCATGATCATATGGAATGGCGGTGCAGGTTCGAAGGGCCGAATGGCCTACTCCTGCACCTATTTTCTATGATTCTATGATTCTATCTTTAAATGTCGTTCTTGAACCTGCCTCTACTATTTCCCCTGGCAGCTCGTTCCATGTACCCACCACCCTTTAGACTTTACTTAAGTCTTTAGAGATTCAGCTCGGAAACCGGCCCTTCGTCCCACCGAGTCCGCCCTGACTCGCGACCACTCTATACACTAACCTCCACACACTAGGGGCAATTTTTGCAGCTTACAGAAGCCAATTAACCTACAAACCCGTGCATCTTTGGAGTGTGGGAAGAAACCAGAGCACCCGGAGAAAACCACGCAGTCACAGGGAGTACGTACAAACTCCGTACAGACGGCACCCGTAGTCTGATGAAAGGTCTCGAACCGAAACGTCACCATTTCCTTTTCTCCATAGATGTTGCCTGACCCACTGAGTTGCTCCACCTTTTTGTGTCTATCTTCGGTGTAAACCAGCATCTGCAGTCCCTTCTTACACCCATAGTCAGGATCGAACGCGGATCTCTGGTGCTGTAAGCCACCAACTCTACCGTTGCGCCCATGAGGTTCCTGTTAAATTTTCCCCCTCCCATTCAACATATACGTAAGTCTCTTCGTTCAGTTGTTCAGAGTAGCTTGGGAATTGCACTCTCTGTTGCCAAGTTAATTTCATTTTGCCTGTTCCTCCCTTATATTCCACTCCAGACATTTCCATTGCATTTCCACATCCACAAGCATCAAACGTTGCCCTTAATGCCAACCCATGATCGGCTGTCAGAAACCCCAGTTCGGCAGGCTTTCAAAGGTCAAGATTTCTATTGCCTGCCTCGGAGCCACGTTGAGTCTAATTACAGAAATAATTCTGAGTGGGAGGACATTTTTATTTGATTTAGTTGTGTTCACGAGTACCTAGGGAGAGCCTGAGAAGACTTATTTCATTGAGGATTTAGTATTCCTACAACCTGCAGAGACTGTCTTTCAGCATATTCTGAGCAAAAAGAACGCCAAACTGTGTTTGCGGCTGGAAATCCTAAAATAAATAACAGATAAATGCTGGAAAATTGTCTGACCAACTGAGTTCATCCAGAAATCTTCTGCCTTTGTTACTATTTATAATGTTCCGCTATCATTCCCCTAGCAGTTGCTTTAGTTAAATAAGCTAATTAATCTTTCCTTGAATAGACTAGTTAGCAAACTTAAAGCTCCTGAGATTTAAGGAGGCATTAGTTGCATAGATATGAAATTGATTAAAGGACGCAGAGCAAAGGTGATTAATTTTTTCCAGGGAAGAGTGAGGTTTGCATTGAAGTCCCCAGGGAATGATGTCGAAATGCACTTCCTAATAAATCCAATACAGACCTGCATTTGGATACATAAGAGGTATACACAATAGCTATTAATGTATGATGAGCATATGACGGCACTGGGCCTCCACTAGCTGGAGTTTAGAGGGATGAGGAGGAACCTCATTGAACCATATTGAGTAGTGAAAGTAGGTATGTTACAAAACTTACCTTTAACGGCGCTGTAGTCCTGTCACTGGACGTGTGCGCGTCTTTGGCGCCTTTGAGGGGGGGGCGGGGTTAAAATGCGGTTTTCCAATGCCTTCCGGAATTATATTTTCTCGGGGTGTGAGCTTTTACTGGAGATTCGTTCTGACTGCCGGTAAGTGAATTTTTTTTTTAATCGCCCGACTATTTCAGCGCTGGAGTAAAATAAAAATGTGCTTCTAATGCCGTGAACGCCGACAACGGGGACGGATTTTACGTAGGGGACAGGTAAAGGAAATCAGTTTATTTTTACATATCAACTTGCTTGTTAAGATGACCTTAATCAACATTTCATGTTGCGAAACGGTGATTTATTCCCCATACGAACCGGCAGTATTTTTCCTGCCGATATGGGGTTTAAATTCACCGCAACCGCAACGTTCCAATCCATCGCGTTCCATAAAATCCCACTCGCAAACTGATTGCGAGTGGGATTTTTTTTTTACGGGCATTAATTTACGGGCATTAAACACTAAATTCCTTCAATTTGGCCTACAAATTCATAACAATGAGATTTAAAAATCATGTTATATTGTGAATTCTTGTGTGAATGTTATTTGGACACTTAGGCTTTTTTAAAAATGTTAATATTTTCTTAAGAAATGGATAGATGTTCAGATCTAGTAATTGAATTTTGTAATTAGCTACAATTGGGTAACTAACTAATTATATGCTTTAATTTCAGGTCATCCAAGTAAGATTGTTTCATATTCGTTTCAGAATGCTTCAATCTATAATAACTGAAAATGTCTTTCAGTTCTCTTAATTTTAGAGAAAGTTACGGGCTTGTGACTGTCCTCGATCACAACTTTTGTGTTAAGTCAATGGAAAAGCAATACAGAACAAGATGCTAATTTCCGAGTATGAAAATGGCCATAACTTTTTTTTATACTGAAGGTATGAAAGTGAATTAGGTGTCAAATTAAACTTCTTTCTATGCTTTATCTGATGGGATAAATTGGAGACTTGATTTTTTAAATCTAAAAATGTTGTAACATTGCTAGTGAAAGGCCTGGATAGAGTCATAAGGCCATAAAGAATAGTAGAATTAGGCCATTTGGCCCATCATCTACTTTGCCATTCAATCATGGCTGATCTATCTCTCCCTCCTAACCCCATTCTCCTGCCTTCTCCCCATAACCTCTGACACCTGTACTAATAAAGAATCTATCTATCTCTGCCTCAAAAATATCCATTGACCTGGCCTCTACAGCCTTCTGTGGCAAAGAATGTATCAGATTCACCAACCTCTGACTATAGAAATTCCTCCACAAATCCTTCCTAAAAGAACATTATTTAATTCTGAGGGTATGACCTCCAGTCTTAGACTCTCCCAGAGTGGATGTGGAGAGTATGTTTCCACTAGAAGGAGAGTCTAAGACATAGCCTCGGAATAAAAGGACATACCTGTAGAAGGGAGGACTTTCTTTAGTCTTAAGGTGGTGAATCTGTGGAATTCTCCTATATGGCATGATGCGAAGATGCTTCTATATTATGTGCTTAGTGCAAGCCACCCAGGACAGTTTTCCTCTCTGAAGAACGGTGACTTATATTTTGGTCGTTACTCTAAGGGCGGCACAAGCAAGTAACTCTCCTCAGAATGAGGTAACCCGGGGCAAACTAATGTTTTTTGATATAAACTAGATGCAAATCTTTGACACGTTAAAAGGGTTTGAAAATAAATTCCCGCGGACAGAGAGAAACTATCTCAGAGTGCTAAAAGGGATTAAGGAAGATTTGCGAGCATCAGCAATCACCATGAGGGAATGAGTGGATAGCAAGGTGCAGCCACGTATGAGAAATAAGGCAGTCGCATGGCCATAATCCAAACCTATCAAATCAGGTCCATTAGTCTCACCGCAGCTCCAAATAATGGAATTTATTAAATGCGAAGATTAACTGTACAACAAAAATAAATTAATTCAACGAAAGACAGTCTTTCCTGTCCCCTTAGTCAGCAGCCTGATTCATCGTTTTCTTCATTATAGCCATCTTCGCCGTGAGTTCCTCAATTGGGCTTTTAATAGGAACCTGAGGGGTAACGTTTTCACGCAAAGGGTGGTAGGTGTATGGAACGAGGAGGTAGTTGAGGCAAGTAGTATTGCAATGTTTAAGAAACATTTAGACAGGTACATGGATAGGATAGGTTTAGAGGGATAAGGGCCAAATGCAGGCAGGTGGGACTAGTGTGGATGGGAGATGTTGGCCGGTGTGGGCAAGTTGGGCCGAAGGGCCTGTTTCCACGCTGTAAGACTCTATGACTTGGTGACTCTATGACAATCTCCAAAGTTGGACCCTCAGCTTCTCAGAAAGGGGAGGAGGAAGGTCCATGATTCCAACATGAGCTGGACAATATGAATGCTGCCAAGTGGGTGTTCCCCGGGTGCTCCGGTTTGCTACTACACTCCGAAGACGTGCAGGTTTGCAGGTAAATTGGCTTTGGTAAAAACTGTAAATTGTCCCTCGTGTGCAGGGTAGTGTTAGCGTACGGGGATCGCTGGTCGGCGCGGACTCGGTGGACCGATGGGCCTGTTCCCGCGCTGTATCTCCAAAAATAAACTAAACTATGGGACTTCGCACAGATGTATGTACAGTAAACCCTTCTTATAATGGATCATGCGGTGGGATAGACACAAAAAGCCGTCGGCACAAGTAATGCATCGGGTCAGACAGCATCTCTGGAGAAAAGGTATAGACAATAGACAATAGACAATGGACAATAGGTGCAGGAGTAGGCCATTTGGTGTGCTGGCCTTTATAAATCAGAGCATTGAATATAGGAGTAGGGAAGTAATGTTAAAATTGTACAAGGCATTGGTAAGACCAATTCTGGAGTATGGTGTACAATTTTGGTCGCCTAATTATAGGAAGGATGTCAACAAAATAGAGAGAGTACAGAGGAGATTTACTAGAATGTTGCCTGGGTTCCAGCAACTATGTTACAGAGAAAGGTTGAACAAGTTAGGTCTTTATTCTTTGGAGCGCAGAAGGTTAAGGGGGGGACTTGATTGAGGTCTTTAAAAATGATGAAAGGGATAGACAGAGGTGACGTGGATAAAAGCTTTTCCCATTGAGGGTAGGGAAGATTCAAACAAGAGGGCATGACATGAGAATTAAAAGGGACAGAAGTTTAGGGGTAACGTGAGGGGGAACTTCTTTACTCAGTGGCTGTGTGGAATGAGCTTCCAGCAGAAGTGGTGAAGGCAGGATCGATTTTAACATTTAAAAGTAAAGTGGATAGGTATATGGACGTGAAGGGAATGGAGGGGTATGGTCTGAGTGCAGGTAGATGGGACTAGGGGAAAACAAATGGTCGGCACGGACTGGAAGGGCCGAGAGGGCCTGTTTCCGTGCTGTAATTGTTATATGGTTACATGGTTATATTGTTATTTGGCCCTTCGAACCAGCACCGCCATTCAATGTGATCATGGCTGATCATCCCAAATCAGTACCCCGTTCCTGCCTTCTCCCCATATCCCCTGACTCCGCTATTTTTAAGAGCCCTATTGAGCTTTCTCTTGAAAGCATCCAGAGAACCTGCCTCCACCACCCCCTGAAGCAGAGGTAGATGACGTTTCGAGTCGGAAACGAGTCAGGGGAAAGGGAAATGAGAGATATAGACGGTGATATAGGGAGAAGATATAGAACAAATGAATGAAAGATATGCAAAAAAGCAATGATGATAAGGGAAACCGGCCGTTGTTAGCCATAGGCCAGGTGAAAACGCGTGACAGACAATGAGACTCAACAAGACGACTTTGAAACTAGTGCAACGGTTTATGTGTGGCACGGACGGAGAGGGAGAGGATGCAAAGGTTACTTGCAGTTAGAGAAAGCAATAAGCATGCCGCTGGGTTGTAAGGGGGGATCAGTGTCCATTGTTGCCGACTGTCCGCTACAACCCAGTATGGATATTGCTCTCCTATTGACGCCGCTGCCTGGGTGCTGGGTCAGGATCCTGGAGCCCCGTCACTGTACCCCGCTCCTGCCTTCTCCCCATATCCCCTGACTCCGCTATCTTTATGAGCTCTATCTAACTCTCTCTTGAAAGCATCCAGAGAACCGGCCTCCACCGCCCTCTGAGGCAGAGAATTCTACAGACTCACAACTCTCTGTGTGAAAATTCTCTACCCGGGAGAAGGCAGGAACGGGGTACTGATTGTGGATGATCAGCCATGATCGTATTGAATGGCGGTGCTGGCCCCAAGGGCCGAATGGCCTACTCTTGCAACTATTTTCTATTGTCTTTAGAAAAAGTATTTGCTCATCTTTATTCTAAATGTTCATGTTCATGTACATAAGGGATAGGGGCCGAATTAGTCCATTCTGCCCATCGTTCTTCTGTCATTCAATCATGGCTGATCTATCTCCCTCCTAACCCCATTCTCATGCCTTCTCCCCATAACCTCTGACACCCGTACTAATCAAGAATCTCTTTATCGTCTGTCCATTTCTCCTTCCAAAGACACGAACCTGCTGAATGTACTCTCTTTTTTTTTAACTGCTACAAAAGTATTTTAGTTAATGCAAGCTAAAAATATCAAAGGCTGTTTGCCTCTGCAGTGTAACAAGCTGCCTGTGCTCTTAAAGGGGTAGTTGGCTATAACCAAAATCCATTATAAGGAGGTCCATAATAACGAGGGTTTACTGTATAGTGCGTTAGAATAAAGTATGTACAACTCACCTTCTGTATGCATTGTACTGACACAGTTGAAGATGAAGCTATATCAGATCTATGAGTCTCAACAGACTTGATGTGCTGTCTGTACAGTCTCTGCAGTATAACAAATGCCAGAAAAATAGTGGAAACCAAATCTCATTTATTATGGGCGGCACTGTGTAACCGCAACAGAGTTGCTGCCTCTCATGGCCACAGACCCCGGTTTGATCTTGGCTGTGGGTCCTATCTGTATGGAGTTTGTATGTGCTACTCGTGACTGCGTGGGTTTTCTCCAAGATTTTAATTGCTTTCCTCCCACATTCAAAAGACGTAATTTGGTTTGCAGGTTAATTGGCTTGGTAGAAGTGTAAATTGTCCCTAGTTTGTGTAGGAGAGTGTTAATGTGCGGGGATCGCTGGTCGGTGTGGACTCGGTGGGCCGAAGGGCCTGTTTCCGTGCTGTATCTCTAAACTAAGCTAAACTAAACTAGGATGTGAGTGAAAGGGGTATCAGATGAGGAGGGTGTGTAAATGCACCAACCTTCGTAGAAGGAAGCATAGGAGATTTGCAAAATCATAGAAGAACTTACAAAATTCTTAAGGGGTTGGACAGGCTAGATGCAGGAAGATTGTTCCTGATGTTGGGGAAGTCCAGGACAAGGGGTCACAGTTTAAGGATAAGGGGGAAGTCTTTTAGGACCGAGATGAGAAAATCGTTTTTCACACAGAGTGGTGAATCTGTGGAATTCTCTGCCACAGAAGGTAGTTGAGGCCAGTTTGTTGGCCATATTTAAGAGGGAGTTGGATGTGGCCCTTGTGGCTGAAGGGATCAGGGGGTATGGAGAGAAGGCAGGTACAGGATACTGAGTTGGATGACCAGCCATGATCATATTGAATGGCGGTGCAGGCTCGAAGGGCCGAATGGCCTGCTCCTGCACCTATTTTCTATGTTTCTATTTATGCTGCAGAAACTCACTTACAAGGATGCAGTATGTCAGATGGCAGGAAGCTACCAGGAGTGGCACAGGAATATGTACATAGAACACAGGATGGTACAGTACAGGAAAAGGCCCTTCAGCCCAAACAGGAGGCAAGAGTGTTTTATTGTCAGGTGTCCCAGATAGAACAATGACATTCTTACTTGCTGCAGCACAACAGAATATCGAAACATAGTACACTGTAAACAAGATGCTAAACGAGAGCGGAAAAACGAGTTCAGCGTGGAGGAATAGATCGGGTAGATGTACAGTCTTTTACCGACCTCGGGTGATCACAGAGGAAGAGGACTGAACGTTCTGATGCCTTTCCCCACAGTGGAAATGTTTGATTCTGTTGTGGGGGGACGTTCATGTTGAATTCTATAATGTGTTATGTCATTTTTCTTTTTTTTTATTTTTCTATGGATGTACAGAAATTATTTCTTTTATGTAAAGCACTTTGGTTTCAAAGCAAGTTGATTTAAACGTGCTATATAAATAAAATTTACTTACTTACTTACTTACTTACCCAGAGTAGGGGAATCGAGGACCAGAGGACACAGGTTTAAGGTGAAGGGGAAAAAATTTAATAGGAATCCGAGGGATAACTTTCGCACGCAGAGGGTGGTGGGTGTATGGAACAAGCTGCCAGAGGAGGTAGTTGAGGCAGGGACTATCGCAACGTTTAAGAAACAGTTGGAAAGGTACATGGATAGGACTGGTTTGGAGTGTTGTGGACAAAACGCAGTCAAGTGGGACTAGGGTAGCTGGGACATTGTTGGCCGGTATGGGTGGGTTCGGCGGAAGGGCCTGTTTCCACACCGTATTAATCTATGACTCTATGACTGTATGGCTCCACATATACACATACCCACAAGTACACACATACTTGTATGTCAAAATATATATCAAAAATGATGCCAAATCAAAGTAATCTCCACCACCAGCATGCGATCAATATCCCTCCAATCCATGCATATCCATGTACCTATCCAAAACCCTCTGAGACAGTACTTTTGAATCTGCCTCCACCACCATCACCTCTGGCAGCACACTATGGGGAGAGTGCAGGAGAATGGGGTTAAGAGGGGTAGTTAGATCAGCCATGATTGAACGGCAGAGTAGACTTGATGGGCCGATTGGCCTAAGTCTGCTCCTATCGCTTATGGACTGATGAACGTTCCAGGCACCTAACGCTGCCCCCGCACTGCTAGTTTAGACCTTGCTCCTCTCATCCTAACGCTACATCCTCGAGTTGTCGATATTTCCACCCGGGGAAAAGGGGTCGAACTGTTGATGCTATCCGTGCTTCTTATAATCTTAGATAATCTTAGATATCATGTCGAAGCAAGCAAAATGACTGGAGACCCTCAATGCCAAACAAACTTTCTTGCCAACTCAACAAATATTGGGGATGGAAACAACACATCTGGAGTACGTCAGCGGGACAGGCAGCATCTCTGGAGAGATGGAACGGGTGACGTTTCGGGTCGAGATCCTTCTAAAGATTGGTATTGTACGTCTGAAGAAGGGTCTGGATCCAAAGCGCCACCCATTCCTTCTCTCCAGAGATGCTGCCTGTCCCGCTGACTTACTCCAGCATTTTGTGTCCACCTTCAGTTTAAACCAGCATCTGCAGTTTCTTCCAACACAACAGATATTGGGAATGAGGAAAGGGGTAAATTTTTGAGGAATATTTAAACAGCATGGTGTGGGACAGCAGAGGGAATGGCCCTTCAGCCCAACTAGTCCATGCTGACCAAAATGAAATGCCCAAGTATGCTAATCATATTTTCATGTGATTGTGAGTTCAGCCTGTGACTACATGGATATTCTCCGGATGCTCCAGATTCCTCCCACACTCCACAGACGTGAAAATTTGTAGGTTAATTGGCTTCTGTAAATTGTCCCAGGTGTGTTGGATAGTGCTAGTGTATGGGGAATGATCACTGGCCGGCACGAACGCGGTGGGCTGAAGGGCCTATTTCCACTCTAAACAAAATGCCTATGCTCTATCTAATTCTATTGCCACTTTCATGGAGATATGGACTTAGCGCTGCTGAGGAATGCTTTCCAAGAGGGTGTGAATCTTCAGAATCCTCTGCCCCGAAAGACAGGTAAATAGAGTCATAGCGTGAAACAGTGTGAAAACAGGCCCACACCAACCAACGTGTCCCAGCTACACTCGTCGCACTACACTAGTCCCAAACACTGAGTAATTGAATATATCAGAGGACAAGATAGATTTTTGGTCCAGAGGGGAAATCGAGGATTATGTGAAGAAGGAATAGTGGAGCGAAAACCAATATCAGATCAGGGTTGGTCTCATTGAAGCCAGATCAAGCAGCTGTGTAATTGACTCCTGTGCCAACTTTTTATGTTCCTATTGTTATCTAACAAGGAGATTCAAAGGGATGTGGTTATCGTCAAAAGCTTTTCTTCTTTAAGTGAAGATACTTTGATTTATTATGAAAGTGTAAAATGGGTGATGAAGATTCAATAGCCATGGTTATATTATATCATTGCCTTCAATGGGAAGAAGACTCTGGAGAGACGTAGAGCAGCCTGTTGATACATCATCATCCATCTTGCGTGAACTCACAAAAGCCAACGTTACCCAGACAAAATGATATATGGATGCAATGGAAAAGCGTGATGATGAAAAAGAGCCAGGAACTTTTCCAGAGTCAAACGAAGGCTGTGGTAATGAGGCTTTTGTGAAATTCTGGATGGGCGAGCAGTTATGAAGCAAATGGCCATAGTTATCCCACGACCCACCCTTCTTTTTCTCCCCTTTAGTCCTTTCGTCAGCGCTGAAGCCATCTTTCTTTTATATGGACATTATATGCATCGTTTTGAATAAACTATCAGGAATAAACACTTGGGCAAAATGTGTGGGCTTCCTCCAGAAATGTTTTTAAGTTGCCAATCAAACCCAAAAAGTGCACTCCACCACATCAACTCGAATTGAAAAATAATAGGATCATTTTCACTTAAGTGTATAGTTTTTCTTCTTCTGTGTACACAGTGCACATAGGCATCACATAAATGCTCCCATCCGACCTTTGAAATTACTCATGATCGCATTGTTCATTTAATAGTGCTGATTCCCCTATTATTCACTCATTGTCAGAGTATCGCCCTTTTAAATGTCAACCAGTCTTCCTAAATTTCTCCGCGCATTGTTGAACTGTCCTATTAAAAGAGCATTGTTCTCTGTGAGTTTGTTTTGAAAGTGCAGGAGACACTTTGTTAGTGGGTGTGTGTGTGTTTAAATCCGCCCCATCTAGAACAATCATCATGCTGCTTGCTTCAAAGCATCTGACAGAAATAAATTGCTCACGCGGTTCCTCTTCTACTCTGATACGATACCAGATAACTTTATTTATCCCAGGAGGGAAATTGATCCCTCCGGAACGCTTCACAAGACTTTCCCTCCCTAATATTGTTTCCCCAGCTTTCTTGTCATGGTACAGCATGGAAACAGGACATTTGGCCCAACCTATCCCGACGGACAGTGGGCACTCTTCCATATTAATCCCGCCACCCTGCACCAGGTCCACAGTCCTCTCTGCCTCAGTGATTCAGGCACTCATCTAGGCACTTCTTAAATCCTGTCATCGATCGATTTCCTTGGGGCACAGGAGGATGAGGGGTGATCTTATAGAGGTGTATAAAATCTCGAGAGGAATTGATCGGGTAGATACACAGAGTCTCTTGCCCAGAATATGGGAATCGAAAACCAGAGGACATAGGTCTAAGGTGAAGGGGTAAAGATTTAATCGGAACATGAGGGTGAACAAAGGATGGCGGGTGCATGGAACGAGCTGCCAGAGGAGGTAGTTGAGTCGCATTGTTTAAGAAACAGTTAGACAGGTACATGGATAAGACAGGTTTGGAGTGATATGGGGCAAACGCAGATAGGTGGGACTTGTGTAGTTGGGATAAGTTGGCAGGATATGTTTCCACGCTGTATGACTCTGTGAGCTAAGAGAAACAGGTCAATTCTGTTCTAATTAGTCTAAAGAAGGATCATGACCTGAAAAGTCACCTATCCATGTTCTCCAAAGATGCTGCTTGACCCGCTGAGTTACTCCAGCACTTTGTGTCCATTTCTGTTTACCTTTTATTTTATACCCAGGTTCTTGAAATGACCTGTACAACACTAAGATAGATGCAAAACGCTACAGTTACTCAGCGGGTCAGGCAGCATCTCTGGAGAAAAGGAATAGGTGACGCTTCGGGTCGAGACCCTTCTTCAGACAGAGAGACAGGGGAAAGCGAAACAAGAGATATAGATGGTAATATAGGGAGATATAGAACAAATGAATGAAAGGTATGCAAAAAAGTAACGATGATAAAGGAAACAGGCCATTTGTCAGCTGTGGGCTAGGTGAAAACGAGTTGCAGACAATGAGACTCAATAAGACGACTTGAAAGCTAGAACGACGACCTGAATGGGGGATGGACAGCCAGAGAGTCCATCCTCAGTTTAAACCAGCATCTGCAGTTCTTTCCTACTCTGTACAACACTAATCCTACCTTGACCAAGGAACACTATGGCCCACCTCTTCCAAGTCTTTTTTTACCATGGACTGGTTTTCCAATTGGGTTTTGCACAAATATCTTGTTGTCTGCAGTTATCTCTATTCACGGTCTAGTATAATTTATGTGTAATTTATGTCCTTCTGTGTTATCTGAGTATATATGCCTGCAATGCTGCTGCAAGTAAGGTTTTCGTTGCGCCTGCATATCGCCGTACTTACGCATATGACAATAAACTCAACTTCACTTGACATGAAGTTAATACAACATGGTGATGAATTTCTGTAAGACCACTGCCCCTTACGTTGCCTAGCCTCCCCCCATTTCATTCCCCACCATCTCTGTTCCACTCATCAAACAGGCAACATTTTCTCAGCATTATGCAACAATTGATCTTTCTCCTAGCACCTCCCTGGAATAGTGCTGATTTCTGTTTGACACCTTAATGCCAAGACGATCAGCTCATCTTGCAATGACTCAGAATCACAACACAGCAGGCTTTTAAGGTCGGTAACTCTTTCTCATGGGAAATTTTGCTGTTGAATTATTTACAGACACTCTCTTTGCTTCTGTTGAGATTTGGTTGCAATCTTATAAATGTTGACCATCTGGGCAGTCCAGACGCTGGAGTGATAATGTCAAGGGCTCAGCGCTTTCTTTTCTATCTGTGCCACAAGCCAAGTGTTGGCTGCGCCCCTGATGATCACACCCTAAGGTTCCAAGTCACACAACAGCCTATGACTTAAGGGGTTGTCCCACTGCGGCGACCTAATCTGCGAGTTTAGAAGAGTTTGTCCTCGACTCAAACTCGCAGCATGGTCGACACGTGGTCCTAGGAGATCCTATGAGGTCACTCGAACTCTCCTTCTTGCTCGAGGGAAGTTCCCGAATACTCGAGGCCTCAGCTAGCTCGCGCAAAATTTTTCAGCATGCTGAAACATTTTCGGCGAGTAAATTTGGTCGGCATGGTTCTTTTTAACTCGTAATGCAGTGGAGTGGGGTCACTATGTAGTTACAGGCAGTCGAGGGCAGCCGTAGGCCATCTCCTTCGCTGACCGGACATTTTGATTGACTCATTGGAGTTTTCAGGACCCAGGAAAACCGACCGGTAGGTAAATTGCCCGCTAAACTTTATTAAACTTCTTAAAAGTGTCTCCACTCATTCTTCCCCCCTTCTCCCTCACTTCTCTCCCCTTCTCTCTCTCTCCTTCTCTCCCCTTCTCTCCCCCTCTCTCCCCCTCTCTCTCCCCCCCCCCCCCACCCCCCTTCTGCTCTCTAAAGAACTTACCTTACACTGTGCAGCCGTATTTCCTTCCTCTTCATCGCAGGTTTGAATTTCAGACAGTGCTCCCCCGCTTTCCCTGGCCCCCGCCTCTGCGATGTGTTTGTGTGTGTGTGTGTGTGTGTGTGTGCGGTCGGTCGATCCAGCTCGCCGTTTCAACGCGGACGGCCGATCCAGCTCGAGGTTTTCCAGGCGAGTGCCCTCGAGCTTGATGCTCGAAGACACTCTTGTTAACTCGCGGATTAGGTCGCCACAGTGGGACAGCCCCTTCAGACTCATAAGCCTTTGGAGTGCGGGAGGAAACCAAAGATCTCGGAGTAACCCCATGCGGTTACAGGGAGAATGTACAAACTCCATACAGACAGCACCCGGGTCACGGGCGCTGTAACAACTCTACCGCTGCACCAATGCGGTCGCCCTTATCGGTCACCGTGGCTGGAGTGGCCAAGCAGGAAAGTGTGGCGTCGGTGTGCGTGGGGTATCTGAGAGCGGTACAGTGGCACAGTGAGTTGAGCATTATTCCACACACTTGGGACAATTTACAATTTTACTGAAGCCACTAATTTTACTGAAAACTAATTTGTACCACATGGTACGACGCCAGATCTGCCTGACCCGTTGAGTTACTCCAGCTCTTCCCGCGCTGTATCTCTAAACTAAACTAAACTAATATTGTAGCGTTAACAATAAAAGACAAGGTCTGTAGGAACTCGCTCCACTAGGTTTCTGATAGAACCAGATCATCTTCTTCTGCTCTTTGAAATGCTGCCATTGACCTTTAAGTCTCCACAGCAACAATAAGTGTTCAATCACATACAACAAGAAAGGCTACTGTGAGCGGCACAGCCGGTACATTTACTGGATTCCTAGCTCAAGAGGTTATTAACTAGACTGAGTTGAAATCCCACTGTGGAACTCAAAACCCTTTAATAATCTAACTGGGTAACCAGAACTGTACGCAGCACTATTGCACTCCAAGAACTGAGGGCGCTCCAAGTTTGCTCTCGCCATTGGCTTGTAGCAGTTCCTCCGCAGTTCCTCCCTACACATCCGCAGTTCCTCCCTACACATAGGGCCTTGTATGACAGAAACATACAGCTGTATCATGATGTCCAAATCTTTGAAATCGCTACCCCTAGCTGTGCAAATTGGCGTCCTCTGGGCCTGGGGAAGAGTCCCAGAACACAATGTCACCTGTCCATGTTCTCCAGAGATGCTGCCTGACCCATTGAATTACTCCAGCATTTTCTATCTGTCTTTGGTTTAAACCGGCATCCGCAGTTCCTCCCTACACATAGGGCCTTGTATGGCAGAAACATAGAAACATAGAAAATATAGGTGCAGGAGTAGGCCATTCGGCCCTTTGAGCCAGCTCCGCCATTCAGTATGGTCATGGCCGACCATCCTAAATCAGTACCCAATTCTTGCTTTCTCCCCATATCCCTGGATTCCGTTAGCCCTAGGAGCTAAATCTAACTCTCTCTTGAAAACATCCAGTGAATTGCCCTCCGCTGCCTTCTGGGGCAGATAATTTCACAGTTTCACAACTCTCCGGGTGAAAAGATCAGGGTAAGGTCAAATGTCTGGGGTTGCGACTGCTTTAGACTGTAATGTTCCGTGAAAGGGGAGGGGATTCTGGATATGATTAGTAATGCAGGAGCAATATCTCCATCCATTTATGTTCCCATCTTCAGAAAATGGTTAATATTCCATTTGCCTTTTCAATTACACTTTGTGCCTGGCCACTAGATTTTAATGAATAAAGATTCTAAACCCTGGATAGCTCTGGAGGCTGAGTTATTGACTTCATGCGAAAGATTTCTGGATATGAAGGAAATCACAGGCTATGGGAAAAGTGGAGCTATGGCTGAAGGTCACTAATGATGGTATTGATTAGCGGAGCAGGCTCAGTGGGCCAATGGACCTACCTCCTGGACCAAACTCTTATTTCTTATGGAGCCAAAATCTCTGTACTCCTTTATCACTTTTTACCAGTTAGAAAACACTCTGAATCACTTTTTTTAAATCCAAGGTAGGTGATTGATTTAGAAACATAGATAGAAACATATAAAATAGGTGCATGAGGAGGCCATTCGGCCCTTTGAGCCAGCACCACCATTCGTTGTGATCATGGCTGATCGTCCCCAATCAATAACCCATGCCTGCCATCTCCCCATATCTCTTGATCTCCCCACATCTCTTAGCCCCTAGAGCTCTATCTAACTCTCTCTTAAATCAATCCAGTGATTTGGCCTCCACTACCCTCTGTGGCAGGGAATTCCACAAATTCACAACTCTCTGGGTGAAAACGTTTTTTTCTCACCTCAGTCTTAAATGGCCTCCACTTTATGCTAAGACTGTGGCCCCTGGTTCTGGACTCTCCCAACATTGGGAACATTTTGCCTGCATCTAGCATGTCCAGTCCTTTTATAATTTTATATGTTTCTATAAAATCCCACCTCATCCTTCTAAACTCCAGTGAATACACGCCTAGTCTTTTCAATCTTTCCTCATATGACAGTCCCGCCATCCCAGGGATCAATCTCGTGAACCTACGCTGCACTGCCTCAATCACAAGGATGTCCTTCCACAAATTAGTAATATCTCCATTTTGGAGATTTTTTAGATTTTGAGTTCTTTAGTGGGAGAATTGATTGGTATTCTTAAAGATGAATGCTTATTTCAGCTAATCACTTGGTCGCCATGCTGCGAAGTGTGTCTCCTCGTTCCGCGATCTTCATAAGGTGTAGCAGCAGGATTAGGCCATTCGGCCCGTCAAGTCTACTCCGTCGTCAATCATGGCTGATCTATCTTTCCCTCTCAACCCCATTCTCCTGCCATCGCCCCATAACCCTTGACACCCTTACTCATCAAGGACCTATCAATCTCCGCCTTGAACACTGTCCATTGACATGGCGTCCACAACCTGCTGTGCCAATGAATTCCATGCAGATGCACCACCCTCTGACTAAAGAGCCAGAGATACAGTCGTACAGCGTGGAAACAGATGGTTCAGCCCAACTTGCCCACACCGGCCAACATGTCCCAGCTACACTAGTCCCACCTGCCCTCATTTGGCCCATATGCCTCCAAACCTATCCTATCCATGTAGCGGTTTAACTGTTTCTTTAACATTAGGTCATTGAGATCAATGGGCAGGGATCTAACACATGTTCGGAATAGTTTCAGTTTAGTTTAGAGATACAGCATGGAAACAGGCCCTTCGGCCCACTGGGTCCACGTCAACCAGCGATCCCTGCATATTAACACTATCCTACACACATAAAGGGCAATTTTTACATTTGTCCCTAATTTTTACATTTACCAAGACGATTTACCTGCATGTCTTTGGAGACTTTGAAGTTGCTTTGAAAGGCAGAGCCCTGAATGGGACGTCAGGGTTATATTTGTTTAAATGTCATTTTCTGTGTTTATTTTGGCCCATTGTTCTTGGTGGCATTAGCAGTTTAATTTGTTTTCCTTGGTGGTCCATTGAAGAAATACATCTGCGTCGAGCCCTGGTGGTCTGGTGATGGGTATGTCTCCAAGCCTCCGGAGCCTGGTAAACGGGTATGCATTCAAATCTCCAAGGAGGTCTCCTGGTGTGGGTACAGTTCCAAATTCCTGGTGGTCTATTGACAGTATGCCTCTGAACCGGTGCCAATATTGTTTCAAACAAAAATCCCCCTCTATTCAACAAGTGTTGCTGTAAACAAACATGGGATTTGAAGGAGATGGGATTTTGATCTGTCTGAGTACTAAACTTGAATTTGAAAATAAAGGAGGCACACGCCTAGTCTAGCCAAGGTGGAAGGAGCAGGCACTGGCTTTTCCTTTAGAATAAAAACCTTCCTCGGAAATGGCAAACGCAGAAAGTCAATCTCAATCATTTTACATTTTCATTTTTTTTTTCCTGTTCCTGAATGACCTTTTCTCATTGTCTTTGTTTTACACCCGTCAAACATCCAGCACATTTTAATGCGTTTCAGTTTTAATTTAAACTTGTATCTCTCGGATGAGCTCATTTGCAGTTCTTAGTACGCAACCTTGGCAATTGGGCAGCCAAAGGTTGGATCACTAACATTACCCCACAGACATTAGGGGCAGTTTTACAATTTTGTACCAAAGCCTAAATAACCTGCAAACCCGCATGTCTTTGGAGTGTGGGAGGAAACCGGAGCGCCCGGAGAAAACCCACGTGGTCACAGGGAGAAGGTACAAACTCCGTACAGACAAGCACCCAGACAGGATCGAACCCGGGTCTCCGGCGCTGCGAGGCAGCAACACCACCGCTGCGCCACCGTGCCTCCCTAAGCAAATCGTGAGCAAATCAAATGCAACCTTAGGACTAGTGGAAAATCTTGCATCATAAAGTGTGATTTCATTCACCGTCCATCTCTCTGCATCAACGGCATTGAACGCATTCTAGTGGACAAACAGAGCAGCATAATTCTAATAGGAAATTACCTCTTTCAGCAGCATAACTACAAGAGGGATAAACAAACTGCCATTGTTTTATTTTACAGATGCCTGCACTCATTTATAACGCTCTGAAAATACAGCATGGAAACCGTTTATGATGTGAACAGACCAGAGCTGTCCCTGTAGGGAAGCTTCTCCCCTAGATCAATTATTTAACCCATTAATCAAACTAAAATCGATAGGAGCTCATGATTTATTGATTGCCCAAATCCTGTAATCATTAGGCTCCCCAAGCGATCAAACGCTTAGAGGATGTTCACTGTGGCTAAATGGGCCATGGTTACGCAGGAAGAAAGAGACCAAGGGTAAGATATGAATAATGTAGGTACCTGCAGCTCTGAAATCCCAACACCAATGTGTTCTCAGCGCGAGGGCCAAATGCGGGTTAAGTGCCCAGAAGTGTCGTACTGCAGTTCATGCTATTACCTAGCTGAGTACTCTGTAACCAGATGGAGTGAAGACGAACATCACTCTGCTCCATTTAAGGACAACTACTGTTGTGCTCTATTACTTCTGTAAGATACGGCACTGAGAGTTTCTGTTTGGTAAATGCTAGTTCATTTCAGAGTCAGCCAAGAACATAATAATTCACTCCCACTTGCGTTTATAAGAGGCAACAAAATTCACACTTTCTCTTGCAGTGTGCCTACCTTAGCTGACGGAGACATAATCGCAGTCCCAGCTGCATCCAGACACATTCCAGTGAATCTCCCTGCCCTCTCAGAGACTGAAATTGGTTGGGTGAAGCAATTTAAAATGTTTCATGGTGGGAAAGACATGGAAAAGTGGGAATATTTGTTGAACATTTTTGGCAACCTCTTTACACCTCTTCTGATTTTTATTTAATCGTTAAGTCCCACCACATGTTTTTTTTTTTTTTTTTTTAATTACTCCCACTGCACTAAAAGGCATCATGCATTGGAAGGGCAAGAGTTTAGACTTTTAGACTTTAGATACAGAAACAGGCTCTTTGGCCCAACGACCAGCGATCACCCTGTAGACCAGCACTATCCTGCGCACTAGGGACAATTTACAGAGGCCAATTCACCTACAAAATTGCATGTCTTTGGAGTGTGGGAGGAAACCAGTGCACCCGGGGAAAACCCACGCAGGGCACGGGTAAAACGTACAAACTCCGTACAGGCGACCCGTAGTCGGGATCGAACCTGGGTCTCTGACGCTGTAAGGCGGCAACTCTACCCGCTGTGCTGCTGTACCGCCCTATATTTCTGAAAATGTTAAATTATTGAATGTACTAAGTTATAGAGGGAGCCTGCATTTATATAACAACTGTCTTGACCTCTCAATGAAATGAAGAATGTTTTACTGAGTATTTTTTGAAGAATACGTTTGCGTTTGAATTTTGTGGGCTTTTAAGCGTTTGGCTCTCGTTGTCAGGTAGAGCCTATATCAAAGCCCTGAGTTTGTTGTTATGAGATCTATGCAAATTAATGGCTTTGTTGATTTAAACCTTATACCTGGCCCCCGAGGCTCTGTCACACCACACGTCTGTGTGGCCTTCAACGAAACAGGTTTGAACATCCAAGATTAAATTAATCAAAAATAGTTTGGAGCAAGGGAGCCAAACTCATGTCTCATATTTTATTCCCTTAATTATGATCAACAATTTATAGCCATCGTTTTTTGCCAGTTCCTTTCATAATCTTGATCGGTTTTAAAGAGAACTCAAGCTTTAATTAAGCGATAATGTACTTCTGTGATGATCTTATATCATGGGCTGAACGTTCTATTGCCAATGCGTTGAGAGCAAGATATCCAGGAGGTCCAAGGTTTTGCGCAGTACATTTGTAGGAGCCATTCTAACCCAACCGAACGATTTGCTTCTAAGTTTTCCGCTTGACGAGGCTAAATGAGTGAATGAGATGTACGTAATTCAACATCAGCTTCTCCCATCAAAGGCACATTGGTTGGAGTCATTGAGTGGCAGAGTCATGCAGCATAGAATCAGGCCCTTCAGCCCAAAGCTTACAAGCCGATCAAGGCCCATTTGCCTGTGTTTGACCCATTTCTGGAGTATGGTGTACAATTTTGGTCGCCTAGTTATAGGAAGGATGTCAACAAAATAGAGAGAGTACAGAGGAGATTTACTAGAATGTTGCCAGGGTTCCAGCAACTATGTTACAGAGAAAGGTTGAACAAGTTAGGTCTTTATTCTTTGGAGCGCAGAAGGATAAGGGGGGACTTGATTGAGGTCTTTAAAATGATGAAAGGGATAGACAGAGTTAACGTGGATACGTTTTTCCCATTGAGGGTAGGGAAGATTCAAACAAGAGGGCATGACATGAGAATTAAGGGACAGAGGTTTCGGGGTAACGTGAGGGGGAACTTCTTTACTCAGAGGGTGGTGGCTGTGTGGAATGAGCTTCCAGCAGAAGTGGTGGAGGCAGGATCGATTTTAACATTTAAGAGTAAAGTGGATAGGTATATGGACGTGAAGGGAATGGAGGGGTATGGTCTGAGTGCAGGTAGATGGGACCAGGGGAAAACAAATGGTCGGCACGGACTGGAAGGGCCGAGAGGGCCTGTTTCCGTGCTGTAATTGTTATATGGTTATATGGTTATATCCCTCTGAACTTCTCCTATCCATGGACCTGTCCAAATGTCCGATAGACGTTGTGATTGCATCCGCCTCTGCCGCTTCCTCGAATCGCTCATTCCACATATCCCCGTGAGTGGCGGCATGGTGGCACAGGGGTAGAGTTGCTGCCTCACAGCACCAGAGACCCAGGTTCGATCCTGACTATGGGTGCTTGTCTGTACAGAATTTGTACATCCTCCCCGAGACCTGTGTGGGTTTTCTCCGGGATCTCCCGTTTCCTCCAACACTCCAAAAATGTACAGGCTTGTAGGTTAATTTGCTTGGTATAATTGTAAATTGTCCCCAGTGTGTGTAGGATAGTGTCAGTGTGCAGGTATCGCTGGTTGGTGCGGACCCGGTTGGCCAAAGTGTTTGTATCCGCGCTGTACCTCTAAATTAAACTAAACTAAACTAAACTAAATAGGCACCGCTTTTTACCTGAAAGACTTTCCCCCTCATGCCCCCATTAAATCTCTCACGTTAAACCTATGCCCTCTACTTTTTGACATCACTACCCTGGGAAAATAATGCTGCAATTTCCCACCTTATTTATGTCCCTCATTAATTGACAAGCTTCTACAAGGTTAGACCTCAGCCTTCTTCAGTCCAACCCCAGTGGAGCAGACACGTCTTGCAGATCCCCTCGTCAATTCTCTTGGCCAACTCATCAAAACACCCAATCAGATGCGTGAGACACAATCTTCCACTTACAAAGCCATGGTGAATAGCTATATCAGCCTTTCCCCCTTTCAAATGCAGATAGAACCTACCTGGTTTAGTTTAGAGATACAGCGCGGCAACTGTCCTTCAGGCCCACCGAGTCCGCACTGACCAGCGATCTCCATACACTAGCACTATCCTACACACACAGTGAATGAATGAATGATACTTTATGGTCACATGTGACATGTCACAGTGAGATTCTTTGTTTTTCACACCCGAGGTATGCAAAGAGTCGCTACATAAAGGGCGCCGACAATGTTACAAAGTGTTCCATTTTGACACAGAGCATTTCATTTGTGGTCCCCTTAGTGCTCGGAGATTCCCCCCACACCGGGAGAAATTTACAATTTTACCAACAGGGAGAAAGTTACAATTTTACCAAGCCAACTAACCTACAAACCTGTACATCTTTGTAGTGTGGAAGGAAACCGGAGCTCTTGGAGGTCACGGGGAGAATGTGCAAACCCCATACAGACAGCACCCGTAGTCAGGATCGAACCCGGGTCCTTGGCGTTGTGAAGCAGCATCTCTACCACTACGCCACCATGCTGGTCTCTCTGAATCTTCCACCCACTTATGTTCGGCTCACTGACCTGCAGTTTATTGCATTATCCTTGCAGCCCTTCTTAAATAAAAGCACACTAATTCCCCTCGGGTCTTCTAGGGCCGCACCCTTGGGTAACAAACATACTCTGTCATTGCCCCCAGCAATTTTGGGTCATTGCTGGTCTAGCTGTCTATCAGTAGTGATACACCATGGAAACAGGCCCTTCGGCCCAACTTGTCCACACCGGCCAACAAGTCCCAGTTACACTAGTCCCACCTGCCTGTGTTTGCCCCATATCCCTCCAAATCTGTCTTATCCATGTACCTGTCTAACTATTTCTTAAACATTGCATAGTCCCTGCCTCAACTACCTCTTCTGGGGCTGCTCGTTCCATACACTCACCATTCTTTGTGTGAAAAAGTTACCTCACAGGTTCCTATTAAATCTTTTCCCCTTCATCTTATACCTACGTCCTGTGGTCCTCGATTCCCCTACCCTGGGCAAGAGTGTGCATCTACCCGATCTATTCCTCTCATGAATTTATACATCTCTATGGATGCGGAAAGCACGTTTCTCTCAGAACAATGTAGGGGCCTGAAGCTCAATGTATGAGAGGGTGATGAAGTCAGAAGCCACATCTAACTAGTACTTGGGCAAACATTGGAAGAACATGTTGACAGAACTGCACTTAGAAAACTCGGCAGCATGGTGGAGCAGTGGTAGAGTTGATGCCTTACAGCACCAGAGACCCAGCTCATCTATGAGTAACATCCGAGGCCGTGTGAAGTGTAGATGGAGTCAATGGTGGGAAGTCATAAGGTCATAAGAAATAGTAGACTTGGGCCATTCCGCCCATCAAGTCTACCCTGCCATTCAATCTTGGCTGATCTATCTCTCTCCCTCCTAACTCCATTCCCCTGCCTTCTCCCCATAACCTCCGTCACCTGTGCTAATCAAGAATCTATCTATCTCTGCCTTAAAAATATCCACTGACTTGGCCTCCACAGCCTTCTGTGGCAAAGAATTCCACAGATTCACCACCCTCTGACTAAAGAGTGACTAAAGTCTGCGATGGACTAGTCTACATCGCCAACTCTCTCCAATTTCTTATGGTCCTGGACCCAGTTGCGATGCAATCCAACAGTATCTGTAGAAGTCTGTAGGAGTCGCTGGAGACATGCCCAATTCACTCAGCCACCAGAATGTCTCTACTTAATTGCTGCAATAAATACCAAAACCATACCCTTTGATGTCTGCACCTCACATGGTGCTCAGGAGATGCGACCAGATCAGATTCATCCTCCCCAGATCTCTGAGCTTTGACACAATGCCTCTCTTGATATGTTATGTGGGAACTGAAGACATCTGACTCATCTCTGACAGTCTCTGTGTTTGTAGATTCATATTCACGTGTTAAAGTGTGAACATCAATTATAAGATTCAACTTTCAGTGTTGAGATTCAATAGTTCCTTTATTGTCGCGTACATGGGAAAACAGTGAAAAGCTTGTTCTACTTGGTATCCATCAATGAATATCACATTTGAGCACGTTAGATCCGCTTCTAGAACACGATTGGTCAGAGGGTCACCACATTCTAACACCATTTTGCAACTTCGAAGTGCCTGGAATGTCCAAACCTGGCCTAACAATGTTTAGTGTAGAGATCCAACGTGGAAACAGGCCCTTCAGCCCACCACGTCCGCACCGACCAGCGATCCCCGCACACTAACACTATCCCACCCACACTAGGGACAATTTACAATATTTACTGAAGCCAATTAACCTACAAAGCTGTACGTATTTGGAGCGTGGGAGGAAACCGGAGCACCCGGAGAAAACCCACGGGGAGAACGTACAAACTCCGTACAGGCAGCACCCATGGTCGGGATCGAACCCGGGTCTCTGCTGCTGTAAGGCAGCAATTCTACCCGCTGCGCCCTGTATGCATGGGACCCATTAAACAATGACTTCCTTTGAGAAAATGCTTTATTGCATTTTCTCAGATTGTGACCCATCGAAGGACCACAAGGCCCACGTCCATGATATACACCATGTGTTTACCGTTTAGTTTATTCTCACGTGTACTGAGGTACAGTGAAAAGCTTTTGTTGCGTGCTAGCCAGTCAGCAGAAAGACAATACATGATTACAATCGAGCCATTTACAGTGTACAGATTGATGATAAGGGAATAACGTTTAGTGCAAGGTAAAGCCAGCTAAATCCGATCAAGGATAGTCCGAGGGTCATCAAAGAGGTAGATAGCAGTTCAGCACTGCTCTCTGGTTGTGGTAGGATGATTCAGTTGCCTGAGAACAGCTGGGAAGAATCTGGAGGTGCGTGTTTTCACACTTCTATATCCTTTGATTTCACACTACTATACCCTTAAATTTCAAGATCCTTCTTTATGTTTACAAAGCCCTTAACGGGATTGCCCCTACCTACATCAAAAGTCTGCTTACCCACCACACCACCTCCAGGTCCCTCGGACTTGGGGGTTACTGAACATCCCGTGGATTAGGCATAATCTCAGGGGCGACCGCACCTTTGCGGTTGCAACTCCTAGACTGTAGAACAGCGTCCATCTTCCCATCTTAACTGCCCCCTCCATTGACTCTTTTAAGTCGAGACTTAAATCTCATCCTCACTCTCAAGCCTCTCTAGACGTCCTCTGAGGGTGGGCTACATGTATGTATTTATGTATGTACTTAATCTATGAACCACTGTTGTATAACGTTAGTACCTCCACCAGTGTAAAGCACTTTAGTCAACGAGAGTTGTTTTTTAAATGTGCAGTAGAAATAAAAGTGACTTGACTTGACTTGAAAGTGACTTTGCGTGATGGGAGAGGCGAGAAGAGGGAGCGGCCAGGGTGCGACTTGTGGATGTGAGATCTATGCAGACACATAGAACATGGAAAACATAATCCACATTAGTGAACGATTAACAGGCACGCACCATGTTATGACATTATTTAAGATAATGTGACAACATCCATGCACTGTATTGTCCACAGTGATGAGATATTGCTGTCAGCGTGGCTTCTACTGGTGCTCAGCTCAGTTCCCTGGAACAATTCTGCTCCCTGCTTCTGGGCTGTGTGATCTCGAAACCTGCTCTGGACATCTGAGTACGAGGTCCAGAGTAACTCGCCACTGCTGAGGAACTGCTACACTGTTGAAGATGCCATATTTTAAATGGGATACTAATTTGAGATCATGTTTTTCCTCTCAGATTAAAAACATAGAAACAGAAAAAGAGTCTGAAGAAGGGTCTCGACCCGAAATGTCGCCTATCTCCTTCGCTCCTTAGATGCTGCTGCACCCCGCTGAGTTTCTCCAGCCTTTTGTGTCCCCACAACAGAAAAATAGATGCAGGAGTAGGCCATTCGGCCCTTCAATATGATAATGGCTGATCATTTACAATTAGTACCCTGTTCCTGCTTTTTCCCCATATCCCTTGATTCCTTTAACCCTAAGAAGTAAATCTAACTCTCTCTTGTAACCTCTCAACAATAAAACTAAACTAAACTAAACTAATAACACAGGAAGATCCTACACATCGAGTGCAAGATCTCTGCACTACTGCCAACATCTTCACGGAAGCAAATGTCTTCAACATTCAGACAGTAACTCTGGTGCCTCAGTTCCATTGGACCGGACATTATCTGCAGGAGATGCAAATAGATTTTTAGACTTCCTTGTTTTGGAAATTAAACAATTTGGGTGCTTGGGCGAATCCAAAACAGAGAGGGTCCACAGCAGTGAAATTGAACAGTAAAGTGCACACAAGGACACAAGTGCTGGAGTAACTCAGCAGATCAGGCACTGATCTATCCCGTGACCTATCCCGTCCAGACCCTTCAGGCTGATTGAAGGAAGTTGGAATTGGGGCTGGAAAAGCCCCTGCAATCAGTGTGAGGAAGCTCTCGACTGGAAACGTCACCTATCAGTGTCCTCCAGGGATGCTGCCCGACCTGCTGAGTTACTCCAGTACTTTGTGTCCTTTTGTGTATTAACCAGCATCTGCAGTTCCTTGTTTCTATTGCAAAGTGCATACAATTAGCATAGAAACCATAGAAAATAGGTGCAGGAGTAGGCCATTCGGCCCTTCGAGCCAGTGCCGCCATTCAATATGATCATGGCTGATCATCCAAAATCAGTACCCCATTCCTGCCTTCTCCAGATAACCCTTGATTCCGTTAGCCCAAAGATTTATATCTAACTCTGTCTTGAAAACATCCAGAGAACCAGCCTCCACCGCCCTTTGAGGCAGAGAATTCCACAGACACACAACTCTCTGTGTGAAGAAGTGTTTCCCCATCTCCGTTCTAAATGGCTTCCTCCTTATTCTTAAACAGTGGCCCCTGGTTCTGGACTCGCCCAACATCGGGAACATTGGCAGCGTTAATGATGGTTATTCGCGTGCATGGCACTGATGCTGCCTGACCCGCCGAGTTCCTCCGGCACTTTGTGTTTCGCTCATGCATCTGCAGTTTCTTGTGCTGTTAAAAACCCATGAAGGTATTTAAACAGAGGCATAAAGGAACTGCAGGTGCTGGAATCCTGAGCAAAACTTTGGACTAAAGACTCACCGGGTCGGGCAGCATCTGTGGAGGGAATGATCAGCCGATGTTTTGGGTCGGAATATCCAGCTCTATGTGTTTTTGCTCAGTCGAAGCCCTTTCCCCAGAACTGTTTAGAACTGCAGGCGCTAGTTTACAGCGAAGATGGACACAAAATGCTGGAGTAACTCAGCGGGACCGGGCAGCATCTCTGGAGAGAAGGAATGGGTGACTTCTATCAATCCTTGCCTCCAGTATCTCCTTCCTCCCCCCATTTTTATTTGTACTCCCGTCCCCTCCTGGTCAACTTAAGAGCAAGAAACTGCAGCAGGGTCCCTTGAGCGAGCTCAGGAAATAGTAATAGCGGCGAGTCCAACCGTGGGTGCGTGTGGTGTCTACGTTATCATAGATAATGCCCCCTGTTCACCTCCCCAGCCCCAAGCACTGCAAGGCTGAGCCTAAAACACACACTGCCTGTATTAAGGGATCAGTCATACCGTTGATTATGGATGGAAGTATGCACCAATTCTGTCCGCAGCTAATACATAGCGAGAGAGGCTGCACTTTATTTTAACGGTCACGCAGATGCATCTTTGTTTTTCCTTGCTTCTTTTGCTACTGAACCTCCCACCGCGTTTTACTTAGGAAATGGAAAGCAGGGTGTAGAGTGGCAGAGCCTCTAATGTGTACTCTTAAAACGCACAATTAGCAGCGAGACACAAGTGTTTTGTTGTGTCTTTGTGTCTCGACCCGAAACGTCGCCTATTTCCTTCTCTCCATAGATGCTGCCTGGCCCGCTGAGTTTCTCCAGCATTTTTGTCTGACTTTGATTTTTTTTTTTTTCCCCAGCATTTGCGGTTCTTTCTTAAACAGTGTTTTGTTTTGGGTTTGATGTTAGAAAGGGGAGATTGTTCAACGATTGAAACAGCAGCATATATGGAATATTATCATGCATTATCCACCTGTCTCTCTCTCTCTCTGTCTGTTCCAATATCTCCCCTTGACCCCGTGCTCCTCGGTACCCGCTCTAAAACAAACAGGAACGGGGGGTGGGGGGAGAGACAGGTCGCTAGTTTATTCAGCATCTCTTTCAGCTATCCATATAACCCCGTTAGGAAAACGTCTCTTTCACTGATTAACTTTCGTTGATTAACCCTTGATTCTCACACATTGCTTCTCTCTCTCTCTCTCTCTCTCTCTCTCTCTCTCTCTCTCTCTCTCTCTCTCTCCCCTCTCTCTCTCTCTCTCTCTCTCCCTCCCTTCTCTCTCTCTCTGCCTCTCTCTCTCTCTCTCCCCCTCTCTCTCTCTCCCCCCTCTCTCTCTCCCGCTCTCACTCTCTCTCCTTTCTGTCTCTCTCTCTGTGTGTCTGTCTTAAAGGCTGCACATTAGTCTGAGACTGAAACACCCTGTGTAATTCTATTTCTCACACATTGTTTCTCTCTCTCCCCCCTCTCTCCCCCCCTCTCTCGCTCTCTGTCTCTCTCTGTCTCTCTCCCACTCTCTTCTCTCTCTCTTTCAGTCTACATACTAGTCTGAGACTAAAACCCCCTGTTTAATTCTATTTCTCACACATTGTTTCTCTCTCTCTTCCCCCCTCTCCTCTCTCTCTGTCTCTCTCTGTCTCTCTCCCACCCTCTCTCTTCTCTCTCTCTTTCAGTCTACATACTAGTCTGAGACTAAAGCCCTCTGTGTAATTCTCTTTCTCTCACACATTGGTTATCTCTCTCCCTCTCTCTCCCTCTCTCTCTCTCCCCCCTCTCTCACCCTCTCTCTCTCTTTCCTCTCCCCCACCCCCTCTCTCCCGCTACCCCCCTCTCTCTCTCTACCCCCCCTTTATTTTCCGTTCCAAGGACTTTATTCAACATTGCATACTACAGTGTACCAAAAGTACATCAATGTTCAATGGTCACAATACATCAAGCAGTCATTATAGTACAACGGCTCAATCTTTATCTACAATGCTCGCGACCCGCCCATGGCGGCCACCGTTCACGGGAGGCCTCCAGAGGCCCCCTGGACACCGCGTGTTCCCTCTCCAGGGACAGGCGAGCACGGAGGTAGGCCCGGAAGAGGGGCAGGCAGCCGACACTGTTGTAACCATCGACTGCCCGCTGCCTGGACCAGGAGCAAACCGACAGGGAGATCCCACCCTCCCGATCGGCCCTCCCCACTCCCTGCCCTGCGACCAAACACCAGGATCATGGGACTAAAATGCAACAAAAACTTGAGGAGCAGCCCCTTCAGATATTCTTACAGGGGCACTTCACTCCCTCCCCCCCCCCCCCCCCTCTCTCTCTCTCCAAGGCTACACATTAGACTGAGACTCCTGGAAGTTGTTTTTTTTAAATATATCAGTGTTTGCTTTCCCCCCGATGGGTGGGCGTGAGTGGCAGCTGGGAAAGAGAAAGCAGGTGTTTTGGAAGCGAAGCGTGCCGTTCAGCTCAGGCGTCAGGTAAAATAACGTCCCTCGGGGAACCGCGCTCATCTGCATCAACACAACTGTCCTCCAAGGAGACACAAAAGCCAGTTGTGACCCGCTCCGGACAGCTGTTTGGCAAAGCACCAGCTCTACCAGCCGTAATCACTGCTAATTTATTACAGCACGATTTAACTCATTCATCAGCTCACTGCTCACCACTCCAAGCCGGGAAAGACGGGCTTCACATATTTCTGGCTCCGTTCCTTTTGAGAATTTATCATTATACGTTCACAAGTGACAGGAGCAGAACTAGGGCCACTCGGCCCATCAAGTCTACCTCACCTTTCAAACATAAGATCTTAAGTGATGGGAGCAGAATTAGGACATTCGGCCCATCAAGTCCACTCCGCCTTCTCCACATAACCCCTGGCACCCGTATGCATCAAGAATCTATCTATCTCTGCCTTAAATATATCCACTGGCTTCGCCTCAGCCTTCTGTGGCAAAGCAATTCCACTGACTAAAGAAATTTCTCCTCAGCTCCTTCCTAAAAGAACGTCCTTTAATTCTGAGGCTATGACCTCTAGTCCCAGACTCTCCCACTAGTGGAAACATCCTCTCCACATCCAGTCTACTCAAGCCTTTCACTATTCTGTATGTTTCAATGAGGTCCCCCCTCATTCTTCTAAACTCCAGTGAGAACAGAGCCAGTGCCGACAATCCTGGTTGATCTAGCTCTCCCTCCTAACCCCATTCTCCTGCCTTCTCCCCATAACCCCTGACGCCCCTGAATTATACCAGGAATTTGGATGCACCTCTTGGATGCATATCTTTCATTCATTTGTTTTATATCTATATTACCGTCGATATCTCTCGTTTCCCTTTCCCTGGACTGTGGAAGGGTCTCGACCCGAAACGTCACCCATTCCTTCTCTCCAGAGATGCCGCCTGTCCTGCTGAGTTACTCCAGCATTTTTTTTTGTCTATGATTTGTATATTTCTGTTTATATTCATGGTTTGTTCTGCCCTGCTGGAGGTGCCCACAATGCAGGACACCGGTTTCATTTATCGATTATAAATTATAAATATGAATTAAAGGGGTGAATCTGTCATGTGGAAACACGGAGGTACAGATGCTGGTTTACACAAAAGGACGCAAAGTGCTGGGGTAACTCAGCGGGTCAGACATCATCTCTGGAGAACATGGATCAGTCTGAAGAAGGGTCCCGACCTAAAACGTCACCTATCCATGTTCTCCAGGGATGCTGCCTGACCCATGACTCCAGTTCTGTTACTCGCAACCTATCCATGTTCAGCACTTGTGTCCATTCCGGAGTACCGATCATACTCTGGCTCTGTCAATGCCTGGCAGAAGGTACACAAGCTTGAAAGTGCCGACCTCAAGACTCAGGGACTGTTTCTTTCCCTCTGTTTACGAGCTTCCGAACGGTCATTCCATAAGTCAGGGTGCTACCTGATTCACCTCTACCCATTGAGGGTGCAGAAGAAGTTCACAGGGATGTTGCCTGGATTAGAGCCGCACGGTGGCGCAGCGGTTGGCGCAGAGTTGCTGCCTTATATGCCCCTGTCCCACTTAGGAAACCTGAATGGAAACCTCTGGCGACTTTGCTCCCCACCCAAGGTTTCCGTGCGGTTCCCGGAGGCTGCAGGTAGTGGAAGGTAAGACCTCCCTGGTGGAATAAAACTGGGTGAAAAAAAAGGTCTTACCTTCCACTACCTGCATCCGCCGGCAACCACCTTCAACTAGCATCGCAACCGGCTTCGACGATAAAATTACCGATTTTTAAAACGGCAACCTATTTTTAGTCGCGGACGGTTTTAAATTTTTTGAAATAATCGCCGGAACATGGAAGAAGCGGAACCCATTTTCGACCATTAGGGAGACTGATAAAAACCTCCGGGAACCTCTGGGAACCGCACGGAAACCTTGGGTGGGGCGCAAAGTCTCCAGAGGTTTCCATTCAGGTTTCCTAAGTGGGACAGGGGCATTACAACGCTTATCTTACTGCACTTACAGCGCCAGAAACCCATGTTTAATCCTGACAATGGGTGCTGTCTGTGTGGAGTTTGTACGTTCTCCTGCATGGGTTTGCTCTGAGATCTCCACAGTTTTCCTCCCAAATTCTTCAAAGACTTACAAGTTTGTAAGTTAATTGGCTTGGTATAAATGTAAAATTGTCCCTAGTGGGTGTAAGATAGAGTTAATTTGCAGGGATCTCTGGTCGGTGTGGACTCGACGGGCTGAAGCACCTGTTTCCGCAGTGTATCTCGAAACTAAAACTAAACTAAACTAAAGAATATTAGCGAAAAGCAAAGGTTGAATAAATTTGGACTATTTTCTCTGCAATGTCAATTAGATATTTGTGAGAGAGACATAGATGGTCAAAATCTTGCTCCCAGCTTTGAAATGTCTAGTAGTGGAGAGCGTAGATTTAACGTGTGAGAACGTTTAAACGAGATGCGTAGGACGGGTTTACTGCATAGGGAATGGCAGGTGCCTGGAACACCATGCCAGGAGAAATTCTCTGCCTCAGAGGGCGGTGGAGGCCGGTTCTCTGGATACTTTCAAGAGAGGGCTAGATAGGGCTTTTAAAGATAGTGGAGTCAGGGGATATGGGGAGAAGGCAGGAACGGGGTACTGATTGGGGATGATCTGCCATGATCACATTGAATGGCGGTGCTGGCTCGAAGGGCCGAATGGCCTACTCCTGCACCTATTGTCTATTATCTATTGTCTATTGTCTATAAATGGTGCAAGCATATATACTGGTAACATTTATGAGACAAGACACAAAATATGCTGTCCTACTCAGCAGGACATGCAGGATCTCTGGACAGAAGGAATGGGTGAGGTTTCGGGTGAAGACGGGTCTCGACCCGAAACGTCACCCTTTCCTTCTCTCCAGAGATGCTGCCTGTCCCGCTGAGTTACTCCAGCATTCTGTGCCTATCTTTGCTTGAAACCAGCATCTGCAGTTCCTTCCTAAACATTTAAAAGGCATTTAGACAGGCGGATGAACAGGGATGTGGTGGGGGTAGTTAGACCGCGTGCAGCCAGATGGGATTAGTTTAAATTGGCATCATGGTCGGCAGAGATGCCATGGACCCATGGGATATTCCTACGCAGTATGTGCTATGCTTAGCATTTAATTTAGTTTAGTTTAGTTTAACCATACAGCGCGGAAACAGGCCCTTCAACCCACTGAGTCCGACCGACCAGCGGAGCCCACACACTAACACCATCCTACACACTAGGGAACGATCTCAAATTTTTATCCCAAGCCAATCAACCTACAAACCTGTACGCGTTTAGAGTGTGGGAGGAAACCGGGGCACCCGGAGAAAACCCACGCGGTCACGGGGAGAACGTACAAACTCCAAAAGGACAGCACCTGGAGTCAGGATCGAACCTGGGTGTCGGCACTGTAAGGCAGCAACGCCCGCACTTCGCCACGTGCCGGCCCAAAGTTCATTGATGAAGGTGATCATCTTGTAGTCCCAAAGAATGCCGCACTATGCATTGGTTCATCGCCTTCATATCTTTCAATGTCATTTAAGTTATTCCTGCGGTTCACCGTGGTTCAAAAATTATTCCTAGCAAGACGCTTTGATTCTCTTCTACACCCCACAAAGAACACAAATGATTTCTCCCACTTGCCGATCTGCCTTTGCCAAGGTTATTTGATGGGGGAGAATACAACCATGTTCTTTTACCTCGCCACTCCACACATGCTCCGTTCATATCAAAGCAAGTTTCTTTTTATGAATTATTCCCAAAGGTCAACTCCAAACTCTTGGCTCCCTGGTATGATTGTGTCTTTTTTGTCTCCTTCCTCTGGGGTTGTCCACCCTGTTACATGCCAATCAATGTTTTTGGACTTCATCCGACCTCTCTTGGCTTGCAGCCTACCCTCCTTTGATACTGGAATGTTTTAAATGGTTTGGCTGGGCTCCTGACCAGACGGTTCCTCTTGCGCTGCTTTCAGTCCCTGCCTCCCCAAACTATTCCAAGCTCTCGCATGTAGCTTCCTCTCTCTCTTCTCTCTCTCTCTCTCTCTCCCCTCCTCTCTCTCTCTCTCTCTCTCTCGTCTCTCTCTCTCTCTCTACCTACTTACCTACCTATCTATCTACCTACCTACCTACCTACCTACCTACCTACCTACCTACCTACCTACCTACCTACCTACCTACCTACCTACCTATCTATCTATCTATCTATCTATCTATCTTTATACTTATAAAACTCTGATCTTGGATGTGTGTGTAGTTGTGTGTGTGTGTGTGTGATGTTCGTGTGCGTTTCACATCTCCTCGAAAACACGGCGCACTAACGGTGAAATTTTGACATATTCCGATAGAGATTTACGCCATGATGTCAAACATCGCCGTTTCTGAAAATGTCATGCATTATTTCTCAAGTTATTTATGAAAATGTTCACGAATCTCAAATAAATAAAAAATAAATGAGATGGTCTCACTGATGACGTCACAATGAATCTGACTGCCTGCATCTGATCGTGTTGTGAGTGATGTCACCCCTGTTCTGTCTTCTGTACTTCCTGGCTTCTTTAAATTTGTCATTTAGCGTTTTTAAACTGCTGCTCAGGTTTTGCTGCACGCGCCGCTGGGCTCCTTGAAGTTCTAGAACATGGCGGTGGCGGTCGTGCCACGCGGTGAGGTGAGGGTGCGGGGCAGCGCGATGGGAAGGTGGCCGCGGCGGCCATTACCCCCTCTGGGAGAGGCCGTCTATGGAGACCTGCGATTCCACTGTTGATCGCAGGGACTCGGAATCATCACGCCTTATCCTCGCTGGTGATCTCGATCCCACCTGGCGATCTCTGGCCATCGGGGCAACCTCCTCTACGTCTCCCCAGCCCGATCGTCTGCATGCAAATGGGTGGGCTCGCAGCCCGCTTGCCCACAGCCCGTTCGCCCCCCCTCCTCCTCTCCCCCCCTTCTCCTCTACCCCCCTCCTCCTCTCCCTCCTCCTCCTCCTCGCCCCCTCCTCCTCCACCCCCCTCCTCCTCCCACCCCCCTCCTCCTCTCCCCCTACCTCCTCCTCTCCCCCCCCCTCTCCCCCCCTCCCCTCTCCTCCCCCCTCCTCCTCTCCCCCTACCTCCTCCTCTCTCCCCTCTCCCCTCTCCTCCCCCTCCTCCCCCCTCCTCCTCTCTCTACACCCTTCCTCTTCCCCCCTCCTCTCTCCCCCTCCTCTCTCCCCACTCCTCCCTCCCCCTCCCCCCTACTCTCTCTCCCCCTCCCTTCCTCCCACCCCCCTCTCCCCCTCCCCTCCCCCTCTACCCCTCCTCTCTCTCTCTCCCCCTACCCTCTCCCCCCTCTCTCTCTCTCCCCCTTCCCCCTCCCCCTTCCCCCCTCCTGCCCCTCCTCTCTCCCCCCTTCTTTGCTGGCTTTACCTTGTACTAAACATTATTCCCTTATCATGCCCCTATACACTGTAAATGGCTCGATTGTAATCATGTATTGTCTTTCTACTGACTGGATAGCACGCAACAAAAGCTTTTCACTATACCTCGGTGCATGTAACAATAAACTAAACTGACAACACTAGCAGACAAAAGTGTTGGAGAAACTCAGCGGGTGAGGCAGCATTTATGGAGCGAAGGAAATAGGCAACGTTTCGGGCCGAAACCCTTCTTCAGACTGATGTGAGGACAATTTACAAAGTACAGAAACCAATTAACCTACAAACCTGTACATAGACAATAGACAATAGACAATAGGTGCAGGAGTAGGCCATTTGGCCCTTCGAGCCAGCACCGCCATTCAATGTGATCATGGCTGATCATCCTCAATCTGTACCCCGTTCCTGCCTTCTCCCCATATCCCCTGACTCTGCTATTTTTAAGAGCCCTACCTAGCTCATCTTTGGAGTGTGGGTGGAAACCGGAGCACTCGGAGAAAACCCGTGAGTTCACAGGGAGAGCGTACAAACTCCGTACAGACGGCACCCGTAGTCAGGATCAAACCTGGGGTCTCTGGCGCTGTGAGGCAGCAATCCTACCGGCTCGTCAATGTGTCGCCCACTAATCTGTTCTGACTTTAGGCTCGTCTTGAAAGAATTGGATTTCCCATCAGCAGGTTTGCAATAGTGGTGTAAACGATCAGGCATTGCATTCGTTAAGTTTGAACCGTCCTCGTGACAAATCATTTGACATTCCAATTGGGCTGATTCCTGCCTCACTCGCTGTCCATTCATGCGCACATGCTGTACAACGTTTGACCATTGCTCCAGACAAGGAACCAAGGCTGCTTTCTCTCCTTTCTAGTTCCCAGTAGTGAGACCAACCTAGTGTAGACTTCCTCGCAGAGGTGAACCTGTTTGGCATGACCTAAAGGGCCTGTCCCACTTGCCGAGTTTTTCGGTGACTGCCGGCACCATTGGCCGACGTATCAGGTCACGGAAAAGTTTGTGGCGTGACGCGGAGTGATGACGTATGGCTCCCGGTGTTTTTTCAACTGTGGCAACATTTTTTTTGGTCGCCGCTGGATTTTGGCAACACTGACATGACGCCGGCAGTCGCCGACAAAATCGCCAAGTGGGTCAGGCCCTTTAGGTTATGGCAAAGCAGGTCCTTCGGCCCACCGAGTCCGCACCGACCAGCGATCCCCACACATGATCACTACCCTACACACACTCGGAACAATTTAGCATCTACACCAAGCCAATTAACCTACAAACCCGCACGTCTTTGGAGCGTGGGAGGAAACTGATGATCTCGAAGAAAACCCACGCGGGTCACGGGGAGAACGTGCAAACTCCGTACAGAAAAGCACCTGTAGTCAGGATCGCACATTGCTCTCCGACACCATAAGGCAGCAACTCTAACATTGCGTCGCCGCTTTGCCCTGGGTCTAACGTGGGTGTAAACCAACATCTCCGTTTCCTTCCCACACAAGGTGAATGACCACCTAGCTTCTTCTTAGTATAAACTCAAGAAAAAAATATCAACTGTGGCCATGGAAAATTCCCCACTCTACAATTCACAGATCAAATGATTTGAAGTACCTGTCACTACAAAGGCAGGTGTCTGTCCATGCACGATTGCTGCTTCATTAAATCCTAATTCCTTTCCTATAATATCTCCAAAAATAAAATTACATTTCTGAATATTATGACATTTCAAAGCACATAGAGCATTATTCCCCCATCATAATGAAATATACTTCAATATATTTTTAGATTATTTTGCAATATATTTCTGTTCCATGGGGGATTCTTCATTATTAATACTCAGAATAAACTTAACATTCAAATCTTGTCATTTTTTTATTGTTGTCCACATAAGCTACAATAAACCACAGTTAAGATCGTTGGTTACTGTGCTGATATATCATTGCCCTCACAGAATGATTTAAGAAATTGTGAAGCAATTTCAGACGTATATATTTAGCTTACAAATCGCCAAACTCTTTTGCGTAAAATGTGCTCTCATTTTGCAATGAACAAAGCCTCATTTTTTGATATCTAGCTTTGGAATGTAAAGTTATATTGAATGGTTGCCCCAATTGTGCCATGTTTTTGGGGGTCATTTGCAAATCGGGCTTGGAGCCGGAAGGGCCTGTCCCACTTGGGTGTCATTTGTGCGTCATTTACGCGACATTATTTACGCGTCACGACGCACGAGGCGCGCGTCATGACACGCACGTGATGCGTGCTGCGTGCCATGACATGGTGCGTGGTGAGTTAAGCAGTGACGCGCGGTCGCGCGCGGCGTCCCAGGATTTTGGGATGTGTAAAATCTTCGCGCGCCATCTGCGTGACGTGCAAATGACGCCAACGTGGGACAGGCCCTTTCATCCGAGGACGATCATAATTTAGAAATATCATAATTTAGAAATACCAATTTGAGCATCACGAAAGAAAAATAACAGGAGCAAAAGTAGGCCATTTAGACATTGTGGGCTGAAGGATCTCGTTCCCGGGCTAGATTGTCCTATTTTCTATGCCATGGCATTACAAGTGCTCATCTAAATCCTTGGTAAATGTTGTGAGAGTACCTGCATTCGCCGCCCACTCGTGCAGTAAGCTCCAGGTTCCAACCACCCTCAGGGTGAAAAAAAAACTCTTCCTCAAATCCCCCGCTGAATCCATATCTCTTTATAGGAGGTGTGTGGGCGGTTTGGCACCAGCACCCCAAGAGTTTTTTTGTTTATGTGTTAAGGCATTTCTTTTATGCCAGTTGGTGAGACGGTGAGGTTCTTTCGTCGATTTGTATAGTTACATAAAATCGTTGGGGATAGACACAACGTGCTGGGGTAACTCAGTGGGTCAGGTCGCACCTCTGGGGAAAACGGACGGGTGACGCTTCGAGCCGGGACCCTTCTTCAGACTGAAAGTAGAGGGGAGGGAACTGGAGGTAAGAAAAGGCCAGAGCAAAGAGGGGCCATGCAACAGATGACCAAGGAGATCATTATGGCCCATTGTTGGCTGGGGAAGATGAGAGAACGGAGGGATTCAAGGAAGCGATCAGTGGAACTAGTAGGATGACTAGTGTGGTGGAGAGGTGGAGGGAGAGGGAGGGAATGCAGGGATTATTTGAAATAAATTGAAGAGCTGATGTGGAGAAGATGTTTCTACTAGTGGGAGAGGACTAGAGGTCATAACCTCAGAATTAATGGACGTTCTTTTGGGAAGGAGATGAAGGAGAAAATGTCTTTAGTTAGAGGGTTTAATCTTTGCCACAGAAGGCAGGTATGAGGTTAACCTTTTTTTTGAATATGGAGGGTAATTAGGAATCGGGAACTCACTATCTACAGGAATGATGAAAAGAAAATCAATTGGTACTTGATCTAAAATTATCTAAGTGCTTGTGAGAGAAAGAATTATGGCGGTGCGGTGGGGCAGTGGTTGTGTTGCTGTCTTACAGCGCCAGAGTCCCGGGATCTATCCTGACTACGGGTGCTGTCCATACGGAGTTTGTCCGTTCTCCCCGTGACTTGCGTGGGTTTTCTCTGTGTCCTTCGGTTTCTTCTCACGTTCCAAAGATGTACATGTTTGTAGGTTCATTGGCTTGGTATAAATGTCAAATGTCCCTAGTGTGTGTAGGATGGTGTCAATGAGGGGGGATCACTGGTCGGCGAGGACTCGGTCGGCCGAGGGGCCTGTTTCCACTACTGCGTCACTAAACTAAACGGCGAGTTTATTGTCATATGCACAAGACAGGTACAGGCACAAAAAAAAATCTTGCTTCCAGCAGCATCGTGGATGCCTAGACTCAGACAAGCACACACAAACTAATTATACATACATTGCATGTTTAAGAAAGAACTGCAGATGCTGGAAAAATCGAAGGTAGACAAAAGTGCTGGAGAAACTCAGCGGGTGAGGCAGCATCTATGGAGCGAAGGAATAGGCGAAGTTTCGTGTAGAGACCCTTCCTCAGACGGAATATACATAAGACACCTTATACATAAATTACATGTTTTTTGTATAAAAGACGGAAATGCGAAAAATAATTTATTGCTAAAACACAATCAGAAATGAAAACCATGATAGTGCAAGAGATGGCTGGCAGTGTTCAGTTGGTGAGGTAGGATTAGAGTTGCACAAGTTGTTTCAAGAACATGATAGTCGTGGGAATGTAGCCTGATTTATAGTTCCTCAACCTTGTGGTGTGTGATTTCAGGCCTATGTACCTCCCACCCGATGGTAGCAGTGAGAAGAGGGCAGAGGATCGGATGATCCGTGACGATGGATGCTGCCTTCTTCAGGCCGCGCCTCGTTTAGATGCTGTTGATGGAGGGGGCAGTGTGCCCATGATGGACCAGGATCAGTCCACCTCTCTCTGTGGCATCTTGCATTGCTGTGTGTTGGCATTACCGTACAAGGCCATGCTGCAACTAGACAGGATGCTTCTTGCAATACAGCAGTCATGGGCGAGTTAGGCCAAAGAGCCTGCTTCCATGCTCTATGCCTTAATGAGTCCACATCTAGGACTAGAGGTCATCGCCTCAGAATTAGAGGACGTTCTTTTAGGAAGGAGATGAGGAGAAATGTCTTTAGTCAGAGGATGGTGAATCTGTGGAATTCTTTTCCACAGAAGGCCGTGAAGGCCATGTCAGTGGATATTTTTACACCAAAGGTTGATAGATTCTTGATTAGTACGGGGGTCAGAGGTTACGGGGAGAAGGTAGGAGAATGGGCTTAAGAGGGAGAGATTGATCAGCCATGATTGAATGGTGGAGTAGACTTGATAGCCTAATTCTACTACTATCACTTATGACCTTATGGTAGACAAAAGTGCTGGAGAAACTCAGCGGATGCAGCAGCATCTATGGAGCGAAGGAGATAGCTTCCATCAGTCCATAGATGCTGCCGCACCCGCTGAGTTTCTCCAGCATTTTTGTCTACCTTCGATTTTCCAGCATCTGCAGTTCCTTCTTAAACACTTATGACCTTATGATCTTTAGAAGTTTGTTAGAGTATTTGGAGACATGCCCAAATTTATTTGAACTGCTGAGAAAGTTGAGGTGCTGGTACACATTCTTCATCTTCAGTTTAGTTTATTCAGTATCAATGGGATGGATGAGAAGCAGGCTCCGTGGGGTGAAGGTAATCCCGTGATAGATATTCAGTGATATACAGTGATTCAGCATTCAATGATATACACACGCAAATTGGAGGAACAGCACCCTGTATTTCACTTGGGCAGCCTACAACCCAGTGGTATGAACGTTGATTTCTCTAATTTCACAAGGTTATCAGGTCACAAATGATGGGCGTATGATGGTCCATTCAGCCCATCAAGCCTACTCCGCCATTCAATCACGGCTGATCTACCTCTCCCTCTCAACCCCGTTCTCCTGCCTTCTCCCCATAACCCCTGACGACCGTACGAATCAAGAATCCATCTGTCTCTGCCTGAGAAATATCCACTGACTTGACAACTCTGTGTGGCAACAAATTCCACAGATTCGCCACACTCTGACGAAAGAAATTCCTCGTCTAAGTGAAGTATAACAATTGTAGGCTGATGGTAAGTGGTTGTGTCTTGTCCTTATTGAACAGGGCAAAAGCCTTCCCTGCCCAATGCACCACAGTCTCCAAGCATTTATTTCCCTGTGTCACAGGCGCTCGTTGCTCCTAAGAGACCACAATCAACGTCTATCATCTGCAAATGATATACACTGACCAATCATCTTTTTTTTTTTAACTTGGTCCTCAATGCAAAAGCAGAAATGTTGGGGTCTTTTACGAATTGGGAAATTGCAGAAGCAGGTTAATGTTGAAGTTAGCTTGGGGATTTCAATTTGTTGCCGTTAACCTGCGGGAGAGCTGATAGTTATTCGAGTAAGCATACTGCAATCCCACAAGCCTGTAATTAAGTAATCAAATCTCAGTGCCCTGCGCAATCAAAGGGTTCTTTACAACCAGCACTGTTCCTTGTCTCATCCCACATTTATTCATGAAATTTAGTATTTATTTTTCACCACATGCACAGCTTGCATCAACGCTGCAAAATCAGGAACCGGCTTTAGTTTAGTTTAGTTTAGTTTAGAGATACAGCGCGGAAACAGGCCCTTCGGCCCACAGAGTCCGCGCTGACCAGCGATCCCTGCACGTTAACGGGACAGTCTTTACATTGTACCAAGTCAATCGACTGACAAGCCTGTATGTCTTTGGAGTGTGGGAGGAAACTGAAATTCTCTGAGAAAACCCACGCAGATCACGGGGAGAAGGTTAGACTGAACGGGGAGAACGTATAAACTCTGTTCCGACAAGATTGCAATTGGGGATGATCAGCCGTGATCACATGAATGGCGGTGCTGGCTCGACAGGGCCGAATGGCCTCCTCCTGCACCTATTGTCTGTAGTCAGGATCGAACCCTGGTCTCTGGCGCTGTAAGCGATGTAAGGCAGCAACTCTACCGCTGCGCTAACGTGCCGCCAAGCTTTATTGCTGAATTTTCTAAAAACAAAATCCTTACAATTAGTACCGCTTTGCACAGCCAAATCAGATAGCAAGAAGACTTGTGTGCTCGTGTACATGGCTCCAAGTGCCCCCCCCCCCCCCCCCCCCCCCCCCCCCCCCCCCGATGTCAGGGTTTGGGGGTGAGGTTAGCGTCATGCTGTTGTCAGCCTGTTATAAAAGCAACCAACACAACTTTAGGGTGGCACAGTAATGTGAGGGTAGAGTTGCTGCCTTACAGCGCCAGAGACCCGGGTTCGATCCTGACTACTGGTGCTGTCGGTTCAGATTTTATACTTTCTCCCTGTGACCACGTGGGTTTTCTCCGGGTGCTCCAGTTTTCTCCAACGTCTCAAAGACGTGTGGGTTTGAAGGTTAATTGGCTCCTGTGAATTGCCCCTGGTGTGTAGGGTGGTGTGGTCGCTGGTCGGTACCGACTCGGGTGGGCCAAAAGGCCTGTTCCCATGCAGTATCTCTAAAACTAACTAAACAAAACTTTAACTAAATTCTTCAACATGGTATCTTGTTTGTGACATTTAACTGCCACTTCATAGTCATTGCTTTGTGTTCAAAAGGCCACATTGGAAGATCAAATGCAGTGGACGATGTTGGAAGAGGTGCAAGTGACCCTCTGTATCACCTGGAAGGTGTCTTTAGTTTAGTTTAGAGATACAGCATGGAAACAGGCCCTTTGGCCCTCCGAGTCCATCCTAACTAACGATCACCCCTAGGGGCACACTGGGGCCAATTTACTATTTTCACCAAAGTCAATTAAACAATTGTCCCTAGTGTGTAGGATATAACCAGTGTACGAGGAGAATGTACAAAAACTCTGTACAGACAGCACCCGTAGTCAGGAAAAACCTGGGCCTCTGGTGCTGTAAGGCAGCAACTCAACTGCTGTGCCAGCAAGGCCCACCAGATCTCCTAGGTGCTAACCATGATACCTGCCCTTCTCATTTCCATAGCGATATTTCTGTCCTTGGCCTCCTCCATTGCCAAATTGAAGCCACACATAAACTGGAAGAACTGCACCTTATATTGCACAGGTGGCTATAACCCAATGCTTTGAACATTGAATTCTCCAATTTCATGTAATACCCTCTACGGTACAGCATCTGCAATCTCTTGTGTCTGGAATCATATCCCTCAAGGTGAGCTACATTGATTTGTAATGAAGCCTCAGGATGCTATTTTTCAAAAAAATAGATTCCAGTATTATTATGCCAAATCCATCTCTAAAAAAATTGGAAAATATGTTGAATGACAGGGTCTTGTTGAAGAATAAGATCGCAATTACAGTGGTTCATCTGCTAGAGCTGTTACCTCATAACACCAGAGGCCCGGGTTCAATACAGACCTCAGGTGCTGTCTGTGTGGAGTTTGCATGCTCGTCTGTAAACTGTCTGCAAATTGTTCCTCGTGTGTAGGATACAACTAGTGTAGCGGGATCACTGGTCGGCGTGGACTCAATGGGCCAAAGGGCCTGTTTCCTTGCTGTATCTCGAATAAAAAAACCCTTCTTCGGAACTCTTCCATGTTCCATGTACATTAACGGGGACGGGATTGCCACCCAGTTTGTTGTCCCTGGCAAAATCATACCTGCTTCATTCAAAACCAAGAGGCATGCATCACCAGAAACACATGGGGAAGGTCTGAAAAACTCTGCAGTCAATGGGTTAAACTGCCCGCCTGCCAACATATTTACTTTCAAGGCGGTTTCTTGGAGAGAAAAAAAATCAGGCGCTTTATGAGGAGACCATACACCAGCATAAATAAGATCTACAGCTTTTAAAAATTAATTGTAATGTAGGCACTGCTTAATGAAAAAAGACCCAGAATGTGTTATTACTTTGCCTGCATCAGATCAACTGTTCTGTTTTTATTTTGCCTCCAGTTTCTCACGAAACGAAGGGGTTTTCTTTTGATGTGTTTAGCTTCACGGCTTCTGAGCACTCGCTAATTCCATCTGTCCACAACACAGAAGAAGAAATAGCGAGAGAAAGCATTTCCATATGTGTAAATTATCACCAAACATCCCATTAGCTGCAAAGAGCCTCCTCTGAAGCAGAGACAGGGAACAGCTGCTTACACACTAATGGCATTAAAAAGGTAATAGCAGACCTCTGAGGTACGTTTTTCAAACATCAAATTTTAACATTATACTTTTGATTTTATTTTTTCATAAATCCGGATCTTCCAGTGCACTCGCCAGGCGATATTGCAACGTGCGTGCTTTTGTTTTTCAAAGGGCTTCTTTGTTTGAGTGTCGGAGCAGCTGGCATGACCCAGAAGTTGTTTAATAATACAGTAACTCTAGACAACCAACTTGGGTCATTCTGGTGGGGCCCACGTAACTGGCACAGGAGCTTCAAAGGAAGCACGGTGCTGAAAAAGGCTTTAAACGTCTTGCGGCTTTTTTGTTTAATAGGTGCAAAGAAAGTAAGTTTCACCATCTCAGATGGGGAGAGATTTTCATAAAGGCCAATTCACCAGCAATTGTAATATTGTGCCGATAGAACCAACAAGAAAGGTTTGAGCAACTTCAACTTCAAGTTCACATTTGCTTGTCACGTGCACCATTTACGGTTCAGTGGAAGTGAGTTGCCACGGAGCCATACGATCACAAAGAACACAATACACGATAGAATTTAACACAAACATCCACCACAGTGGAATCAACATTCTTCACTGTGATGGAAGGCTGTAAGGTTCATTTAATCCTCCTCCTTTGTTCACCCGTGGTCGGGGCCATGAACCCTCCGTAGTCGCCGCTACGGACGGCCCGATGTACAGGCCCTCTCGTCGGGATGATCGAAACTCCGATATCGGGATGGATCGGAAAACACACACTCTCCGCGGCTTGGAGTTCCAGAATCGGCCACTTTGCTACCGGAGACCTCGGCTTCACAGTGTTATAGGCCGAGGGCCGGCGGTCGGAGCACTTCTCCCGGCGATCCCCCGCCAAGGGATCCCGGGCTCCGCGATGGAAAGTCCGCGCCGCGCCCAGAACCTCCGCAGACCGCGTCTCCACGATGTTATGAGCAGGTAGCAAGTGTAGGATTGCAAAGTGATGAACTTCAGAAGCTCAGTCATACAGCTTGAAAATATCAGGCACCAATTTACACGAATCCTATATATTTATTTTCTTTTTTGGTTCTCCCCAGTTTCCCATCAATATCCCTGCAAATTCTACCGGTCATCTAGGGGCAATTTACAAAGACCAATTAATCTACCAACCTGCTTGTCTTTGGATGTGTGGGAGAAACCAAGAGACTCGAAAGGAAAAGCAAGAGACCCGAAAGGAAGTCCACACAGTCACAGGGAGAACATGCAAACTCCACATAAATAGCACTGGAGGTCAGAATTTAAATGCCACCGTATAGCAGTTGTGAGGGAGCAGTTCTTTACCTCCAGCAATGCGTTATTGTACTCAGAATTATCCAGTATAATTCTCCACATTTAATATCACAAATTAAAATATTAAATCGGTGAAGCAGATCCCACCACTTAGGTTCACCACCAGTGCCGCACACAACAGCATAGAATGCACACCACGACACCCCATGTCTGTGAGCTACTTTAGTTTAGTTAAGTTCAGAGATTCAGTGCAGAAACAGGCCCTTTGGCCCACCGGATCCGCGCCAACCAGCCATCACAGCACAGTAACACTGCCCTACACACACATTCGAGACAATTTGCAATTATACCGAGCCAATGAGCCTAGAAAACAAGATCAAACCCAGGTCTCAGGTGCTGTAAGGCAGCAACTCTACCGCTGCACCACCTATTGGACTCTTCCAGACCTGATCAAATAATGTCAGCTGAACTGTTCAAATTTTGCAATCTGAAACAAATTATTATTGCAAAGAAAATGTGTGGAAATATAAAGTGGCATACTGTGTTATACGGTATGGAAGACTGTAAAATACAGCGCAGGAACAGGCCCTACAGCCCATGAGACCATGAGACTAAGGGGGAGGAGGGGTGTGGGGAGGGGGAGGGGGTCGCAGTCTGCTCACCCCGCACCTTCAGCTTTCGGCCTCACGCAGCAGATCCTGGTCCCACCCCGGCTCCACTCAGAGGCTTCCCGTTCAACTCTGCAGCTTCCGGTTGGTCGTGCTGGTCGCCACAGAAGCAGCTTGCGAGCTGCGGACACTTCGCGAGCCGCTGACTCTCCACGAGCTGACGACTCTCCGCGTGCTGCTGACTCTCCGCGAGCTGCTCAACACACTACTCCCTTCAGCTTTTTATTCTCCTTGCCACGTTGATAGCAGGTTCCGGAAGGGGCGTTTTTTATGATTTTTAAACCTTCATAACTTTTGTACTATTTCACCGATTGGAACAAAACTTATTTGACTTGCAGCAGAGGAGAATGGTGAGTAAGGTGGCGAAAAATCGTAGCGCTATGTGGGATTGTTTTTGCGCAAATATAATTACAATGCAGACCGGAAGTGGTCAAGATGAGAGTTTTAGTAATAGGATAGATAGATAGATAGATAGATAGATAGATAGATAGATAGATAGATAGATAGATAGATAGATAGATAGATAGATAGATAGATAGATAGAGAGATAGATAGATAGAGATAGATAGATAGATAGATAGATAGATAGATAGATAGATAGATAGATAGATAGATAGATAGATAGATAGATAGATAGATAGATAGATAGATAGATAGATAGATAGATAGATAGATAGATAGATAGATAGATAGATAGATAGATAGATAGATAGATAGATAGATAGATAGATAGATAGATAGATAGATAGATAGATAGATAGATAGATAGATGTCATATTTAGATTAGTTTAGTTTAGTTTATTGTCACACATACCGAGGTACAGTGAAAAGCTTTTTGTTGCGTGCTAACCAGTCCGCAGAAAAGCTATACATGATTACAATCAAACCATCCACAGTGTCCAGATACATGATAAAGGGGATAATGTTTAGCGTGAGATAAAGTCCAGCAAAGTCTGATTACAGATAGTCCGAGGGTCTCGAATGAGGTAAATAGTAGCTCAGGACCACTCTCTAGTCGTTGATAGGATGAATAACAAGCGGGAAGAAACTGTCCCTGAAGCTGGAGGTGTGCGGAGTTTGGAGATGTCTTTTGTCAGTAAGGTGCATCCACTTTCATTATCAGGAACCACAAAGTTCAATGCACTGTGACATTGGGTGTTGTCTTTTCTATCTGACCTAGTGGACCCCTTGCTGTCTATAGTGCCAGATCATATATGACACAGATTGTAGCAATTCTTTGAGAGGTTTCTACACTTAGCTCTGCACTGCATTGCAGAACTTGGAACCAGAGTGAGAACAGATTCAGATTCATATTGGTTTATCACCATAGGCACCAAGGTGCATTATAGTTCATTGTTCACCTGAAGTTCCCAGAATAAACAGTATACTTCTCAGTGGGTTGTCACCTTGTCGTGGTGGAGATGCTTGTGTGGTCCTGAGATCCTGAGAGCGATGCCGTCTGGAGCTGTGCTCCTGGTAGGGCCACCCATGGCGGTAAGGTTGAGGGGGAGGTCTCTGACAAAGACCAGTCCAACCAAGACCTCAACGGTGGAACAGGCGGAGGACGATGGCTGACCTTAGTGGAGCGTCACAACAGCTGGGAAGACGGATGAAGGCTGCGGCAGAAAAGGGTCTCTGGACCCCATGCCACTGGATCCTGACCCAGAATCTGTCAAGGACCGTGGGGTGGCTGTCTGAGCACCAGTCTCCCCACATTAAACAAAGTTACGCACAGGCGTCCTCCATATGGGGAATAACACCCTGGAGACACCCATGGTCAGCCATGACCGAAGGGGGCCTAATAAACAGTATGCATACAGTAACGATTAACACAAAATGGGTCTGAAGAAGGGTCCGTCCCAAAACGTCACCCTTCCTTTTTCTCCAGCGATGCTGGCTGACCCGCTGAATTACTCCAGCACTTTGTGCCTATCTTCGTTATATACCAGCATCTGCAGTTCCTTTGCACAAACTATAGTGCTCTCCCAGCACCTGATAGACTATGTGGGGTTACCACAAAATTGGCAGATTATTGACGGGTTAAGCCAAAAAAGAGAGAGTTCAAGAAGCATTCGCACAGCCTGACAAACTATGGCCTATCTGAAGCGAGTTAGCATGTTTCTTTCATTTGTGTAAAGGTGTTTAACACTGGTCTGGCCTTTGAAAGAAAATGCCTGGAGCCCCTGGCTGTTCAATGAAAGGGCATGGGATGTGTGTTAAAATGTATACACTTTTAATTACGATACGATTTGCTCCTAAAGCAAGTTCATTTGTGATGCCACTGGAGGTTTTAATTGTTTTTGGGTTTTTTTACTATAGATTTTGCAGTTTACTAACCTTGTGCTCTGAAGAGTATGTGGTTAAATGTCAAATTAATGTGCATTAGAATACCTTCTACTGTATATCCTGGCCCCACACCACCTCTCATCATTTCCCTTGAAAAACAATTAGCTGAACGCCTTTGACACTTCAATCACGATGCTCAGAAAAGACCCCTGAAAACACGGAGACACACAAGCGTTATCCACCTGCTGCTGCCCTCCAGCAGTGACCTCCCCAGGGCAACAGGTGTGAGGGACCATAGAGATTGATACAACCTTCCCCCGAGAGGGTTTCTAGGTTTACTCCTGAGCCTCCAGGAAGCAAGGATTAAACGTTGCATCTTTTGCAGCAGGGGCACTCAGAGAAGGCCCGCATGTTCACGGGGAGAGCATACAATCTCCGCATCGACAGCACCCATTTGTCGCTGAGTCAGGCAGCATCTCTGGAGGACAAGGACAGGCGACTTTTTGGCACAGGACCCTGCTTCTGACTTAAATGGGGGGTGGGGTCCTGGTTCGAAACGTCACCCAACCTTGTCCTCCAGAGATGCTGCCCGACCCGCTGAGTTACTGCAGCACTTTGTGTTTGATGAGTGACTGGATAACGTGTGATCAGCTACAGTTGCTGCCTTCCAAAGCCAAATGCCCGGGCTCGATCTCACATGGAGCTTGTACATCCTCTCTGTGACCGCTTGGATTTCCTCCAGGCTTTTCAGCTTCCTCCCACACTCCAAAGATGTACAAGTTTGTAGGTCAACTTGCTTTGGTCAAAATTGTAAATTGTGCGTAAGATAATGCTAGTGTCTGAGGTGATCGCTGGTCGGCTCAGACTCGTTGGGCCAAAGAGTCTATTTCCACACTGTATCTCTAAAGTCTAAAGTCTACATTCTAATGTGGGTCAGTACACTTGGTGGATGTAAGAATAGTCATTGGAAAATGGGAGTAACTGCCCTTTTCTCCTTAGTAGGAGCATCTCGGGATCAATCTGAGAGGGCAAACGTGATCTCAAATTAATATCCATTTAAAATATGCGTACCTCCGACAGTGTAGCAGTCCCTCAGAAATAGACAATAGACAGTAGGTGCAGGAGTAGGCCATTTGGCCCTTCGAGCCAGCACCACCATTCAATGTGATCATGGCTGATCATCCCCAATCAGTACCCCGTTCCTGCCTTCTCCCCATATCCCCTGACTCCGCTAATTTTAAGAGCCCTCTCTAGCTCTCTCTTGAAAGCAGTGACGAGTTACTCTGGAATTTGTACTCGGATGCCCAGAGAAGGTTTCGAGATCACACAGCCTTGAAGCTGGAGAAAAATTGAGCTGAGCACCAGTAGAAGTCACGCTGACAGCAATATCTCATCACTGTGGACAATGCAGTGCATGGATGTTGTCACAATCTTGAATAATGTCATGACACAGTGCGTGCCTGTTAATCGTTCACTAATGCAGATTAAATGGAACATCAATTGGAATGTTTGTTAGCTTAAAGGAACCATTAACATTGCCCAAACGGACAAAGCCATTAGTATCCCTTTACCATGGCAGATAATACGTGCCTGAAAAAAAGAGGAATCGTGTTTTATTTTGAAAAGTGGTACAGAGTGAAAATGAATGTCATTGATAGCAGTTGTAATATAGGAGCTTGTAAGTCTAACATTCCCATTTGTAAAGAAGGCCGCTTATGAGAAATGAAGATTTGGCAAAGTCTCTCTCCATCAACGCAATTTGACCTGCCTAAGTTATTGGGCTGTAAGATGTTTTATTAAAGAAAACGGCAAACACCGTGGAAGAAGTGGTCATTTTTACCTGCATTTTTGGAACTTGTGAGACAGCCATTAGCAGTGGAGGTAATATGTGCATTGGGAATTGCCTTCATTGTCAGACCAAGGCAACAGATCATCGTTATAATGGCTGGTATCACAATGTATGGGACAATTTTTACACTTATACCAAGTCAATTTACCAACACACCTGTACGTCTTTGGATGTGTGGGAGGAAACCGAGGATCTTGGAGAAAACCCACACAGGTCACGGGGAGAACGTGCAAACCCCATACAGACAGCGCCCAGAGTCGGGATCGAACCCGGGTCTCTGGCCCTGCAAGTGCTGTAAGGCAGCAACTCTACCGCTGCGCCACCGTGCCACCCTGAAGAATAGCTGCGACTAGCACACTAAGAGTCGCCTGGGTTGGACTCCATCTTGGACCAAGCCACCACCCCTGGGACAAATATTCTCAACAATTGGGCCTCTCACAAGATCATGATAACCTCTACAGATTTTTCATCATTTTTAAAACAACTACATTTTTATTTTAATGCTTTGCACTATACCTCGGTACAGGTGACTATAAAATACATTAACTTACTAACTAACTAACTACGGTAACTAAATGTATTCAATTTCTTTATTTTTTCCTAGAATATTCCAGCATTACAGCTCTAAGAAGTTTTCAATCATGTTATTATTTTTAGTAGTACTCCAGATGTAATCTTACTAGTGCACAGGAGAACTGAAGCAGAACTTCCCTACATTTATACTCTGCTTCCCAACCACCTCATTCTGTTAGATTTCCTTATTACCTTATTGCTACCCTGCATCCGTGTCTTCAATAAGGCATGCATTAGGACACCCATATCCCCCTGCATCTAAAGTCTACAATCCTTTACTGTTTCTAGAATAGAACATTTCACATTTTCCCACCTTTTTCAGATCTGGAGTCACTCACTTAACATATTTATATCCCTCCGTTGCCATCTTATCTCTTTCTCATAATTAGCTTGCCGCCTCATCCTTGCATCATCATTGCTTCTCTTTTTTCATAGATCACTCATGCACGAGCCGATGCATTGTGGCACCGTTTACAAAATGTTCAAAGTCCGTTCCAGGTGCTTGATGTACAGGAGTGGCTCCTGATCCAGGTAGGCCCCAGGCTGCTGTATGGCCTGCTCTGTCGCCCTCGACCAGCTCGGCCCGCGAACTGACGTCCCTCTCACCTCCTCGCCCGACCGTCTCTGTGTCCCAGCAGAGCCTCCTACAGCCGCCCTTGCAGGCACTGTAGCCAATACACCACTCCCTCTCCTACCAGCCCACTCCTCACAGCCATCTTCAACAGCGGCCCCCCTCCTCCTCCTCAGCTCTCCAGTCTTCGGGGCCAAGCTCGGCGGCTTGCAAGCGTACTCATGCTTAGCATTACACTACGATGTCACCGGACAGCATGCAAACAAAGGTCTTGACTTTGATGATTAAGGGGTTGGACAGGCTAGATGCAGGAAGATTGTTCCCGATGTTGGGGACGGCCAGAACAAGGGATCACAGTTTAAGGATAAGGGGGAAATCTTTTAGGACCGAAATGAGAATTTTTCTTTTCACACAGACAGTGGTGAATCTGTGGAATTCTCTGTACAGAAGGTAGTTGAGGCCAGTTCATTGGCTATATTTAAGAGGGAGTTCGATGTGGCCCTTGTGGCTAATATGATCAGAGGGTATGGAGAGAAGGCAGGTACAGGATACTGAGTTGGATGATCAGCGATGATCATATTGAATGGCGGTGCAGGCTCGAAGGGCCGAATGGCCTGCTCCTGCACCTATTTTCTATGTTTCTATGTATCTCGGAACGCCTAACAGTAAAGAACCAATACTCGCTATTACATTCTCGAAACTACTTGGAAATGATAACCACTTTTAATCGACGGTAAGGTGTGCAACTGATCATACACAAAACATTTGAGAATGACAGAAGTAAACGTCAGAAAATGGAATAGAATACTTTATTTTCACATGTGAAAAGTCACAGTGAAACTCAAGGTATGCAGATTGTCGCCACATAAAGGCCACTGACAAAGTTACAAAGCAAAGTTACAAATGCGTATGGATGTAAATAAATATTTGCGGTATGATACATGTAGTTAAAAGGTCAGTTGAGCCTGGTGGAAGAAGGAGCGTCTGGAAACAACTGTAAAGTTGATCCCGTTCCTCTCACCTACTCATGTCCATTGATGCAGGAACATTAAAACATTCAAATGACATGTCTAGGAAATAGAAGGGCGTGCTGACTTTGCCCCTCTGTCTTAACCTGCATGGTTCATTGGTCAAAACCGCCATCACTTTCTCTTTTATTAATTGCAAGAAATGCAAAAGTCACGAATTAGTGATTGAGACACCATCGACGATTCAGATTCCCAGCATCCGCAATTTTCCTTTGCTTGTCTGCGCTAATTAAGAACACAGAACATAGAACACAGGAGCAGGCCCTTTGACCCATGATGCGTGTGGGAACACTATGCCAATTTAAACTAATCCCATCTGCCTGCACATGGCCTATATTCCTCCATGCCTCCATGTGCCTGTCTTAATGCCTCTTAAACATTGCTATTGTATCTGTTTCCACCATCTGCCCTGGCGGCGTGTTCCACGCATCCAACACTCTCTTTGTAAAAATCTTTCCTCGTAAATCTCCTTTAAACATTCCCCCCTCTCTCCTTAAATCTAAGCCCTCCAGCATTTGACACTTCCACCCTGGAAGAATGGCTGTCATAATTTTTTACAGTCCTGCTCGGGTTGCCCCTCAGCCACCAGCACTCTGAGGAAAGCAATTGAAGTTTGTCACCTTCTCCTTTTAGATAATAGTCTCTCATCCAGTCAGCGTCCCGTTGATCCTCCTCTGTACCCTCTCCAAAACCTCCGCATGCTTTCCGTAACATGGTGACCAGAGATACACGATGGACGGCACGGTGGCGCAGCGGTAGAGCTACTGCCTCACAGCGCCAGAGACCCGGGTTCAATCCTGACTACAGGTGCTTGTCTGTATGGAGTTTGTACGTTCTCTCCCTGTGACCTGTGTGGGTTTTCACCGAGACCTTCGGTTTCCTCCCACACTCCAAAGACGGACTGATTTGTAGGTTAATTGGCTTGACATAAATGTACAAAAAAATGTCCCTAGTGTGTGCCGGGTAGTGTGGGGATCGCTGGGTTGGCACAGACCCGGTGGGCCGAAGGGCCTGTTTCCATGCTGTATCTCTAAAACTAAAACTGATGTGTCCTAACCTAAGTTTTATATAGCTGCAAAATGACTTCCTGACTTTTCTAGTCAACACCTAACCAATGAAGACAAATGCATATCTTTCATTCATTGTTCCTTATCTCTCCACATCACCGTCTATATCTCTCGTTTCCCTGATCCCTGACCAGTCTGAAGAAGGGTCTCGACCCGAAACGTCGCCTATCTCCTCCGCTCCTTAGATGCTGCTGCACCCGCTGAGTTTCTCCAGCTTTTTGTGTACCCAATGAAGACAAGGTGTTCTTCACCTCCCTATCTAGTTGTATTGCCATTTTCAGGGAGCTATGGGCTTGCAACTCAGACCTACCAAGTCCTACCATTTACCTCATACTTCTCTCTTACATTTGACCTCCCAAACTACAACACCTGACAGGTGTCTGGATTAAACTCCACCTGCCATTTCTCCACCCAAGTTTCAAATTGATCTACAGGCTTGTGCTGCCATATGGGCTGGCACCTTTCCTCTTTATCTGCAAGTCCGATAGTTTATGGGCCATCTGCAGGCTGACGAATCAGCCATTCTACATTTTTATCCAAATCAGTTGTAGACATCAGCAAACAGCAGAGGTCCCTGGACTGATCCCTGTGGAATATCACAGGTCACAGACCTCTAGTCAGGATGGCACACCTCCACCAGTATCATCTGTCATCTATGAACAAGGTAATTTTGGTTCCCATGTGCCTTAATCTTTGGATCACCTTATCACGATGGAACTTTGTGAAAGCTATACTGGAGTCCACATGGGTAATATTTCTGGCTCTTGATTCCCCTACTCTGGGTGCAATTAAAGAACCAGAGGACATAGGTTAAAGGTGAGGGACAAAGGTTAAAGGTGAGGAACCTGAGTGGAAACTTATTTCACACAGAGGGTGGTGGGTTTATGGAATAAGCTGCCGGAAGAGATTGTTGCGGCTGGTTAAAATGTTAAAATAAAACATTTGTTAAAATGTTAAAAACAAAATGTTAAAATAAAACATTTGGACTTGGATGGGAAAGGTTTAGAGAGATAAAGGCCAAATGCAGCAGGTGGGACGTGTAGATTAGGCACCCTGGACGGCATGGGCAGGTTGGGACGAATGTCCTGCTTCCATGCCATATGACTCAATGAATCTATAACCTTTACTGACCTACCCTCATCCTTCCACAATGCACCAGATATGTGGCAACTCTTTCGGTACTTTGTGTATTGTATGGATGAACAAAGAATTCCCTTGTACCTAGGTAAAGTATAATTGAATCATTCAATCATTCAATCATCTCCCAAAAACTTTGTTCAGGATTGTAAGACATGCCTTCACCTTTGGACTTCACCAACACTTTGATCCATTGACCGCTAGTGGGCCATGAATATCTGAGGTGTAATTCCAGCAACATTGTATGGGCAGCACAGTGGCGTAGCGGTACAGTTGCTGCCAGAGACACGGGTTCGATCCTGACTACGGGTGCTGTCTGTACGGAGTTTGTACGTTCTCCCCGTGACCTGCTTGGATTTTCTCCGAGATCTTCGGTTTCCTCCTACACTCCAAAGACGTACATACAGGTCCTGTAGGTTAACTGGCTCGGTACAAATGGAAATGGAAATCCCCGGAAACGACAACACGATGCACTCTGTGACTCGTGGGGTGACCAATTCTGTCAACATGTTGGACGATGACAGAAGCCAACAGCGAGCTATAAGTCGTCTGGCACTCGAGCGAACAAAGTGTGTGCAGGATAGTGTTATTGTGCGGGGATCACTGGTTGGTACGGACTCGGTAGCTCGAAGAGCCTATTTTCCGTGCTGTATTTCTACACTAAACTGAACTTCTGAATTCTCACTTGAAATTCTGAGACCGTATATCATGTTGCTGCGTTTTTCTCCTCTAGTGCAATGTATTTACAACTCAAAAACAGATCATCCAGCCTGACAGGTGTCAGAATTTACTCTCCACGATGTTTCCTGTTATTCCATTAGCTCTCTTGTCTCCCATTAAATGTTACCATGCGATGTATCCAAAGCTCTTCACGTCACCATGGGTTTCACTATGTCTTTCCTCTTAGAGGAAAGACGACACTCCAGATTTCACTGTTGCATTTTATTAGTGACTACCTGGCATTTATGACCTTACTGCCGCTTGCACCGTTCATTCAAAACATTTCAGGCATTTGAATTTTTGATTAATTTGCATGTTATGTGGTTTTAATTATATTGAATATATAAATTAACTGTTTCCACTTCACTGGTCAAATGTGTTATATACCCATGGCTAAACAGACCCACCAAATCATTTTCATGATCTACATATTGGTTAACCGTGTTACGGAGGATGAAGAGGGGTGGAGTAACAGTTTATACTCTTCAGTTTCTCTACAAAATCCGATACCTACCGAGTGTAGTAGAAGCAGCAACAAAGCATAAAGTATTTGAGACCTAAAGCCTGAGGCACTCAGGACGACATCATATTTCTGTAATATTCTCCTTGTTTATGTGTATTTTTTAATCAGATATTCATAGTCATAGAGTCATACAGTGTGGAAACAGGCCCTTCAGCCCAACTTGCCCACACTGGCCAACATGTCCCAGCTGCACTAGTCCCACTTGCCTGCGTTTGGCCCATATCCCTCCAAACCTGTCCTATCCATGTAGTCTATTCATGTTATATATATAAATACTAGACTAAATATATATATATATATATATATATATATATATATATATATATACTAGACTAGAAATTCCATTTCAAGTAGGGTGCAAGGCCACCAAATTCAAATCCATTTTCCTACCATGTCAAGCAGGGTGCAAAGCCACCGAATTCAAGAGCAGTTTCTAACCACTTCAAGCAGGGTGCAAGGCCACCGAATTCAAGAGCAGTTTCATACCACTTTCAGCAGGGTGCAAGGCCACCAAATGCAAATGCAGTTTCATACCACTTTCAGCAGGGTGCAAGGCCACCAAATTCAATGCAGTTTCATACCACTTCAAGCAGGGTGCAAGGCCGCCAAATTCAAGTGCAGTTTCATTCCACTTCAAGCAGCGTGCAAGGCCACCAAATTCAAGTGTAGTTTCATACCATTTCAAGCAGGGTGAAACCACCATAAAACCACCATAAAACCACACAAAACACAAAACTCACAGTTCAGTAGACATTTGGGGTGGGAGATTGCTCAGTCTCTGCAAGATGGAGGAGGGAGAGGTCAAGACACGCTGTCTTTAATGGCCTTGCACCCTGCTTCAAATGGAATGAAACTGCACTTGAATTTAATTGCCTTGCACCCTGCTTGAAGTGGTAAGAAACTGTGTTTGAATTTGGTGGCCTTGCACCCTGCTTGAAATGGAATTTCAAGGAATAGCCGTGAGTCAACTGCCAGCCCACCAGCCTTGAGTGAGTGAGTTGCCAGCACAACAGGCTTGAGTGACTGAGTCGCCAGCCCCAGAATGCATTTGGCCCACAACACCCATACTAGCACTCCAGAAAGCCCCCCCCCCCCCCCCCCCCCACTGGCCACCAATATTGGAATTGGTGGAGAGGTGGAATATTGCATTGGGGGACCAGCCCTCCCGTGTGATGCTGGGACCAAACAGGTCCCACTTAGTGTATATATATATATATATATATATATATATATATATGTACACAGTTATGTATATATGTGTGTGTCTGTCATCTTCTTCGTGCGTATGGCGTGCACAGCCTAAAGTTGTAGGCCAACTTGTTCTGTTTGATCTTATTTGATTGTGCACGCCACGTTGATTGCATTCGTCGAAACAGGGTGGACCACATGAAGATTGCAATCTTGTGTGTGTGCGTGTGTATATATACATATATATATAGATACACACACACATCAATAATCTGTAATAATTCACATATGTGGCCAGTGTGGAAACAAAGTTCATGTAAAACAGAAGTGGTTCATTGAAAGCAACTTTGACAAATGATAAGCAGGAATGCAAGTTCCCTCCAGTCAATGCTTGGTGATACATAAAGGGCTTTCAGTGAACATGAAGCAGACACAGTGTGTTTTAGCTTAACGCACCTGCCTCACACTCACAATGAGGCCCAGCTTTGGGGAGTGACTTGCAGTGCACCAATGACACTTGCGAAATATTAAACCCTAAATTACGCCTGGCTGTTTCTCGTTCACAAAGTGTCCGTCCCTCAGGTGTGTCGAGTGAGAACTGAAATATAAAACTAGGTTGGAATGAGCAGGTGGGACTCGGGGAAGGTCTCCAATGTGCAACGATGCTCAAGGTTCTTCAGTGGAAATCTGACTGCTAATTGTAAATTAAGTCTCGTACGTCGTACCCGTGTTTACAAAAGCCCTTTCTGTGGAGCCAGAAGATGCAGGGGAAAGCCCCAGGCGCCAACCACAGTGGTGCTAACTCCCAACACCCCGACCCAGCGGTCCCCACTCCGAACCATCTCCTGAGACTCACCTCCAGGGTGCTGCCAAGGAGGAGATTCTTCCGAATGTTTGGACCGGGAGCCTGTGGAGGTGCAACAGGTGGCAACAGCCCAGGCATGAAATTCTAATGAAGTCTACGGACCAATTTAGGCCGAGCCTCAGGCCTGTCGTTGGGGATTGTAAATGTATACCCAAAAGATTTCAGAGCAAGCGACGAAGGATGCACGCAAATAACAAAGCAGGGAAAGCTCAATTTGTTTTGGTTGCTTTTGTAAGTCAACAAACAGCTGGGCACATGGACTCTTTGACAAGGTGCGTAGCGGCTTAGGTTGGGTTAGGTTCCCCATGTTGGGGGTCATGGCTGTGGCACTAGAGGACCAGAATGCAAACACAAGGGAGTTTGAATTAAGGTGTCCTTAGTCACGTCAGCAAGTGCCCCCTCACTTTAGTTTAGTTTTTTTTAGTTCAGGGAAGTTGTCTTCTCCGTCGGTTGTCATCTTGTCGTGGTGGAGAAGCTTGTGTGGTCCTGAGATCCTGAGAGCGATGCCGTCTGGAGCTATGCAGTTGTACAGGGTCTTGGTGAGACCACATCTGGAGTATTGCGTACAGTTTTGGGCTCCTAATCTGAGGAAAGACATTCTTGCCACAGAGGGAGTACACAGAAGGTTCACCAGACTGATTCCTGGGATGGCACGACTTCCATACGAAGAAAGACTGGATAGACTCGGCTTGTACTCGCTGGAATTTAGAAGATTGAGGGGGGATCTCATAGAGACTTACAAAATTCTTAAGGGGTTGGACAGGCTAGATGCAGGAAGATTGTTCCCGATGTTGGGGAAGTCCTGGACAAGGGGTCACAGTTTAAGGATAAGGGGGAAGTCTTTTAGGACGAGATGAGAAGATCATTTTTCACACAGAGAGTGGTGAGTCCGTGGAATTCTCTGCCACAGAAGGTAGTTGAGGCCAGTTCATTGGCTATATTTAAGAATTAGATGTGGCCCTTGTGGCTAAAGGGATCAGGGGGTATGGAGAGAAGGCAGGTACAGGATACTGAGTTGGATGATCAGCCATGATCACATTGAATGGTGGCGCAGGCTCGAAGGGCCGAATGGCCTACTCCTGCACCTATTTTCTATGATTCTATGCTCCTGGTAGGGCCACCCATGTCAGTAAGGTTGAGGGGGAGGTCCCTGTCAAAGAGCAATCCAACCAAGACCTAAACGGTGGAACAGGAGAGGACGATGGCTGACCTTAGTGGAGCGTCACAACGGCTGGGAAGGCGGATGAAGACTGCCGCAGAAACGGGTCTTCGGTCATCTAGGACTCCATGCCACTGGATTCTGACCACAGATCTGTCAAGGCCCGTGGGGTGGCTGTCTGTGCACCAGTCTCCCCACGTTAAACAAAGTCACGCACAGGCGTCCTCCAACCCTGGAGACACCCATGGTCAAACATGACCAAGGGGCGCCTATTAAAAAAATAATAGTAAAGTTCAGAGATACCGCAGAAACAGGCCCTTCAGCCCACCGAGCGCCGACCAGCCATCCCCGAACATTAACATTATCCTACACACACTAGGGACAATTTACATTTTACATTTACTTTTTATACCAAGGGAAACGTACAAACCTGTATGTCTTTGGAGTGTGGGAGGAAACCAAAGATCTTGGCGAAAACCCACGCAGGTCACGGGGAGAACATAAAACTCCATACAGACAAGCATCCATAGTCAGGATCGAACCTGGGTCTCTGGAGATTGAATCATGTCAAGTAGAAATTCATCCGTGATTGAGAACACTCGATTTGCAATATGGTACCATAACTATACTGTACTCTACCTATGAAAATCAGTTTCATGGATATGTAGAAACATAGAGACATAGAAAATAGGTGCAGGAGTAGGCCATTCAGCCCTTCGAGCCAGCACCGCCATTCAATATGATCATGGTTGATCGTGCAAAATCAGTACCCCGTTCTGACTTTCTTCCCATATCCCTTGATTCCATTAACCCTAAGAGCTATATCTAACTCTCTCTTGAATATATCCAGTGAATTGGTCTTATGTGGCAGAGAATTCCACAGATTCACAACTCTCTGGGTAAAAGCGTTTTTCCTCATCTCAGTACTAAATGGCCTACCCCTTATTCTTAAACTGTGACCCCCTGGTTCTGGGCTCCCCCCCCCCCCCCCCAAAAAAAAAAAACATCAATTTAAATTAAATTAAATTAAATTGAGTGGATTTCTGTGGAAGAGACTTATGTTGGGATATGCTGACCAAAAGTGAATTTTTAACCAAAATAAATCTGCAGTTTACTTTTGACTTCAGACTTTAACGAAAGAGGCCCTCCGGCCCACCAAGTCTGCGCCAACCAGCGATCACCCCGTACACTAGCACTATCCCACACAATAGGGACCATTTTACCAAAGCCAATTAAGCTACAAACTTGTGCGTCTTTAGAGCATTTAGAGGAAACCGGAAGGCCTGTAGAAAACCCACGCGGTCCAAGAGAGAAGGTACAACCTCCACACAGACAGCATCCATAGTCATGATCAAAGCTGGGTCTCTGGTGCTGTAAGGCAGCAAAGCAGCTTGCAACATAGAAGAGGGAATCCTTTGAACTTTTTTGATCATCTCTGAAGTTTGTTAAGTTTTTACAGGCTATTTTCAAGCAAAAGAGGATATTATCCAGATCTTTCGGGACCAATTCAGTGCTCCTTTCTCCTCATTATAAATCCTGTGTCCTGTGTCACTCAATGTGGTGCTTTACACATATGGATGTACACTAATAGTTATTCTTGGATTCATAACACTAACTAATGAATCAAATAAACGATACAGTTATTTCCCCCTTAATTGGCCAAAAAAACTAATTTCTGTCTTAGACCCGTGTTCCAGGAATAATTCCCAACACAGATTGGACATGTTTGTAATTTGTAAGACAAATTGTATTGCAGCTAAAGAACTGCAATGTGTGTAGGAAAGAACTGCAGATGCTGGTTTAAATCGAAGGTCGACACAAAACGCTGGAGTAACCGTGCTGTCCGTGCGGTGGCAGCGGTAGAGTTGCTGCCTGACAGCGAATGCAGCGCCGTAGACCCGGGTTTGATCCTGGCCGCGGGTGCTGTCTGCACGTAGTTTGTACGTTCTCCCCGTGACCTGCGTGGGTTTTCTCCCAGATCTTCGGTTTCCTCCCACGCTCCAAAGACGTACGGGTTTGTAGGTTAATTGGCTTGGTATAAATGTAAAAATTGTCCCAATTGGTCGTGTTAATGTGCAGGGATCGATGGTGGGCGCGGAACCGGTGGGCCGTAAGGGCCTGTTTCCACGCCGTATCGCTGAACTAAATTACGCTAGACTCAGCAGGACAGGCAGCATCTCTGGAGAGAAGGAATGGGAGACGTTTCGGGTCGAGACACTTCTTCAGACCTTCCCTCCAGAGATGCTGCCTGTCCTGCTGAGTTACTCCAGCATTTTGTGTCTACCTTTTGCATTCCTACAAGTCGTGACTGTTCATAAACAGTATCTATTGGGAGACATGCATGTTCTCCTTCTGATTATCAGAATGAAAGTCTCTTCGGATGCTGACACGGTGTCTGTGTTCGGACAGCTGATTCATTGTCCTCATTAAGGCTTTTCCTACTCAGCAGCCCTAAAAAGTTGGACAACATAAGATTCTGATTTGTTTGTGCCCAACTGGCTGTCATGTTCCCCATCTTAATGGGTACAGGTGATTTAGTTCAGTTTGGAGATGCAGCGAGGAAGCAGGCCCTTCGCTCCACCCAGCCCGCGCTGATCAGCGTTCCCCCGTACACCACCACGATCCTACACACACTGGGGGCAATTCACAATTCTCACTGAAGCTAATTAACCTGCAAACCTGTATGGCTTTGGAGGGTTGGGAGGAAACCGGGGCACCTGGAGAAAACCCACGCCGTCACGGGGAGAACGTAAAACTCCGTACAGACAGCACCCATGGTCAGGATCGAAGCTGGGTCTCTGGGGCTTGCTGTAAGGCAGCAACTCTACCGCTGCGCCACTGCGCTGCCCTTCATGTACCTTTATAGGATCTCCTGAGCAAATATAAAGATAGAATGGATCTTTTGTTCCTTTCCTCCAACCCTCCTTACTTCTTTCCATCTATCCTCCCTTCTTTTTCTCTTCCTCTGTCCCCTCTCTCTTTCTGTGTGTCTCTCTTTCCGACTCTGCCTCTTTCAGAATGTCCCTTTCACTCACTTCCTTTCACTATCCTGCTCTCATTCTCCCTCTTCCTCTCCCTCATCTCCTTCCTTCTCTCTGCCTTTCCTTTTTTTCCTTATTTTGAACATTAAATATCACCATAAGGGAATCCAAGGTCATTCTGACATAACAAATGATATTACTCCAAGGAATTTAGGAGGATGAGAGGATATCTTACAGAAACATATAAAAGTCTTAAGGGATTGGACCGGCTAGATCAGGGGTCGGCAACCTACGGTCCCCAGGCTGAATCTGGCCAGTAACCCAAAATCATCCGGCCCACAGGCGTATTTTTTTTTTCCTCAATCATCCGGCCCGTAGACTTCCTTCATCTCCGGTACCTGGAATGTTTCAGAAAGAACTGCAGATGTTGGAAAAATCGATGGTAGAAAAAAATGCTGGAGTGAGTTTCTCCAGCATGTTAATCTACCTCCGGTACCTGGAAGGTGATTTGGCTATACCTCATCCTGTGCAAAGCCGCGCACCTTCTGTGTCTGGGCTTCACGGTCGGGATCAGGGTTGTCAGTAGGCCGGGGACGAGCGAGTATGCATATTTGAGCTCAGCGCTCCGGGTGGCGTCCTCGAAGTGGCGGGATCCATGTGGACACCTGATTTGATGCCTGCCATCCGGAGCAGGATGGGGGCGGGATCCATGTGGCCCGCCATCCGCTCACAGACTTATGTCCTGGCCCCTCGGCAGAAAAGGTTGTCAACCCCTGGGCTAGATGCAGGAAAAATATTCCCAATGTTGGCGGAGTCCGGAACCAGGGATCACACTATAAGAATAAGGGATAGGCCATTTAGATGAGGAAAAACCTTTTCACCCAGAGATTGTGAATCTGTGGAATTCTCTGCCACAGAAGGCAGTGGAGGCCAATTCACTGGATGAGAGTTAGATTTTGCTCTCAGGCGTAAGGGAATTAAATGATATGGGGAAAAAGCCAAAACGGGGTACTGATTTTGGATGATCGGCCATGATCGGATTGAATGGCGTTGCTGTCTCGAAGGGCCGAATGGCCTACTCCTGCACCTATTCTCTATGTTTCTATATTTCTATGTGGATAACCAATTTTAATGCCAGGTTAGAGAAAACTACTATATTCAGCCTACCTGGCCATAGTCTAAGCAAAATGGAAATTTTGCTCTTCGCTTCTCTTTTTTTTTCATTTCTTTTTCTCAACTGCTATAAAATAAAAAAGAAAAATTATAGAAGTACAAATAAGATTGACTGTTAATTTTAAAAATATTAAGAATGTATGTGACGTTAATATTTTCCTTTGTTTTAATTGAATCTTATATTTCTTCTTAATATGTAATTACTTCTAATAAAAATATCTTACAAAAAAAAAAAAATGGAAATGTTTGTTCCATAATCCATTACTAATGCAACTTATTTTAACGTCATAAAATCAGCTAGTATGCTCACAGGCACTTTCACCCACTGCTTCCGTATGTCACCCTTCCTTTTTGAAGGTTGGGAAGACTGTAGACAGCAAAGTGGTGCAGCGGTAGAGCGCAAGAGATCCGTGCTTGATCCTGTCTACGGGCGCTGTCTGGACGGAGTTTGTATGTTCTCCCTGTGGCCACGTCCCACGCCCCTCAGACATACATCTTTGTTGGGTAATTGGCTTGGAAAAATTGTATTACTGTAAAATTGTCCCCAGTGTGCGTCGGGTAGTATTAATGTGCGGGGACCGCTGATCGGTGGGCCGAAGGTCCTGTTTCCGCGCTGTATCTCTAAACTGAACAAATCTAAACTAAACTAAACTAAACTGAACCTGTTGGCATTAAGCTATTGGGCAGTCTGTACAGTGCATTGAAATGCTGTGAAATTGGAACAGATCCTATTGAGAGGCAACTTCAGTTTATCCAAGGCAACTTTGCTCAATGCTTGGAAGCAGAAGAATCCTCAAGAATTTGAACGAACACCTGTCTGAGAGGTAAGTTCATCATTTTGTTCTCCGGGTGACTGCTGATTGATGGGCCAAGAAAGGGCCAAATGGAATCACATCACACCTGGCTACACCTCTATAAATCTGTTGCCGATCATCTTCAAGAGCACTACACCCACCAGGACTTTGCTTGTCTTAACACGCATAGGTTCCTACTGCATGAAGATAGCCCGGACATGGTGCGTGTGTGTTTTGTCTGCACTGGTGTTGATGGAGAGGGTTCTGTAATAGCCAAAGCTGCGGGCCTCCACCATCGACTCCACCGACCCTCGCCACTCCACCGCTCTCCAGAAACCCCCCCCCCCCCCCACCCCCACCACGCCTCTGTAATACTCGATTTGTGAGAAGGCATCTCACAGAAACACAGTAACGATTCCTGTATGGGAGGGTCTCGCCCCAAAAACGTCACCCTGAGAGAGCACTCCTCTCCTGAGACGCTGTCTGTCCCGCTGAGTTACTCCAGCATTTAATGTCTATCCTTGTATTTCTCTACTCTTGGGAATCTCTCCAAGTTTCCTGGCGCTTTAGTCGTGCTGCCTTTGTGCCCCGTATCTGAGGAAGAGTGTGCTGGTGTCAGGGAGGTTCCAGAGGAAGCTTATGGGAATGATCCCAGGAATGCTTTATTAACATATGATGAGCTGGGCCTCTACTCGCTGGAGTTTGGAAGAATTAGGAGGGGGGACACCTCACTGAAACTTAACCGAATAGTGAAAGGCCTGGATAGAGTAGATGTGGAGAGGATGTTTCCACGAGAAGGTGAGACTAGGGCTACAGGCCATAACCGGTGAGTAAAGCCTTGGAATAAAAGAACTTTAGAAAGGAGATGAGGAAAAAATTATTTTGTCAGAGGGTGGTGAATTTGTGGAATTCTTTGCTGCAAAGGGCTGTGGAGACCGTCATTAGGTAATTTTAAGGCGGAGATTCACAGATTCGTGATTAGTACGGATGTCGGGGGTTATGTGGAGAAGGCAGGAGAATGGGGTTGAGAGGGAAAGTAGACTTTATGGGCCGAATGGCCTAATTCTGCTCCTTTATCTTATGAAATCCTACAAAGTTATGCGTGGGACAGTTTGGCATTACACCCTTGCCTTCTCTCTGCCTGTTGCTGGAGCACAGTTTGTGTCAGTCACACCGTCACACATGGTCACACAGTCACCACTGCCCAGCCCGGCCTGGATAGAGTAGACGTGGAGAGGATGTTCCACAAGGGGGGGGGGGATTCCAAGTGGAGTGGAAGAGAAATATCTGAAAATGATTAAAACTACACAACTAATTTACCTTAGAGACGCAGATTGTGAAATATAGTTTCGTCAAAACCCTCCGGCATAAAACATCCAACCCACATATTGCAATCTGTCCCTTTGAAACCATCCAAACTATGCCGATCAGTCTAATCCCCTGGCATGGAGCTATGGTTCACAAAGGGTTAAGCCAAGTCCCTCTTGAGAGATGCGTGCAGCTGTAAGGGGAGTTTATCCAGTGCACCCACCTCCTCATTTTACAGACCATCCTCCTCTCTCTCCCTACCCTCTTCACCCCTGCCCCAGTCCGCACACACTCACTAACCCGTTAAAACATATAACTTGCAGGCTGGAATCAAAGAGTACCTCAAAAGTAGTTATTACATTTAGGTTTTGTATAAGAGACAGTTTCAGATAAATGTCTTCCCGGCTGGTATCAAGCAACTGAACCATCCTACCTGTAACTAGAGAGTGGCCCCCGAGCTGCCATCGCCCTCATTGGAGACCCTCGGACTATCTTTACTGGGACATTGCCGGACTTTACCTTGCACTAAACGTCATTCCCTTAACTCTGTATCTGTACACTTTGGACAGCTCGATTGTAACCATGTGTAGTCTTTCCGCTGACAGGTTGGCACGTAACAACAAGCCTTTCGCTGTACCTCAGTACAGGTGACAATAAACGGAACCATTCTAGGAAGTCATTCAGCAGCACAGTGTGGAAGCAGGCAGTGATGGTAACGCTCAGTCATAGAGTCAAAGAGTTGTAAAGCCCTTCGGCCCAACTTTCCCACACTGGCCAACATGCCCCATCTGCACTAGTCACACTTGTGTGTGTTTGGTCCATGTCCCTCTAAACCTGTCCTATCCATGTGTCTGTCTAAATGTTTGTAAACAAATTGCGAAAGCACCTGGCTCGACCACCTCCTCCGGCAGTTCGTTACGCACACCCACCACCCTTTGCTTACCCTCCTATTAAGTCCTTCCCGCCTCACCTTAAACCACTGTCCTCTGGTCCTCGATTCCCAAACGCTCGGCAAGAGACTCTGCGCATCCACCCGATCCATCCCTCTCACGGTTGTGTTTACACCTCTGAAGGCACGTTGAAGCCTCAGAATGGACGGTGGTCGGTGCTGCCTCATCTTCTGGGCCCGTGCCGAGAGAAGCCTCATCATCTTCCCACTTGTCTGCAGGCAGAATTGGAGGTTCCAGTGCGGCCGGCTATTGATGCTATTCATCCTGGTTCAACTTGATGCAGGACAAACGCTGGCGGAAGTAAAAAGAGAGGGAAACAAAAAGAAAACAGATTGAAATCGTCCAAGTGACGGCCACGAGCCGTACCGCCATCAGACGAGGCCCGCAGCATAATCAAGGACGAGTCGCACCCCTGGCCACTCCCTCTTCTCCCCTCTCCCATCAGACAAGAGATACAGGAGTGTGAAAACGCACACCTCCAGATTCAGGGACAGTTTCTTCCCAGCTGTTATCAGGCAACTGAATCATCCTACCACAACCAGAGAGGGTCCTGAACTACCATCAACCTCTTTGGTGACCCTCGGACTACCCTTGCTCGGACCTTTCTGGCTTTACCTTGCACTAAATGTTATTCCCTTATCATGTATCTATACACTGTAAATGGCTCGATTGTAATCATGAATTGTCTCTCCGGTGACTGGAGAGCACGCAACAAAAGCTTTTCACTGTACCTCGGTTCTCGAGACAATAAACTCAACTGATGAGCTGATAAAAGATTCTAATTTTAACCCATACTAGCATCGGCTGCAAGACATATTCATAGCACACCCTCATTTCTCAGCGTCTCCTCGGAAAAAACAGAACAATGCCTTACCCCAAACAGACAGTAAATTATTGCAAGGCTCTGTTCACGAAGGGAATCTCCCACGCTGAGAAACCCAGCAGCCTTCCCAATTAGCTAGTTTGACTGAGCACTGTACAAGAAATTGAGGTTAGTTTAGTTTTAGTTTAGAGATACAGCATGGAAAAGCACAGGCCCTTCGACCCATCGGGTCGACGCCGACCAGCGATCACCCATACAATAGATCACCCTACACAATGTGCAAAACCCAATTAACCTACAAACCTGTACGTCTTTGGAAACCGAAGCACCCGGAAGAAACCCACGCAGTCATAGAAACATAGAAACATAGAAACATAGAAACATAGAAAATAGGTGCAGGAGGAGGCCATTCGGCCCTTCGAGCCAGCACCGCCATTCATTGTGATCATGGCTGATCGTCCGCTATCAATAACTTGTGCCTGCCTTCTCCCCATATCCCTTGACTCCACTAGCCCCTAGAGCTGTATCTAACGCTCTCTTAAATCCATCCAGTGATTTGGCCTCCACTGCCCTCTGTGGCAGGGAATTCCACAAATTCACAACTCTCTGGGTAAAAAAAGTTTTTTCTCACCTCAGTCTCGAATGACCTCCCCTTTATTCTAAGACTGTGGCCCCGGGATACTGGGGCCAGTCACATGGGAGAACATTCAAACATCATACAGACTGCACTCGTAGGCTGACGGCACTGGGCCTGTACTCGCTGGAGTTTAGAAGGATGGGGGGGACACCTCATTGAAACTTACCAAATAATGAAGGGCCTGGATAGAGTGGATGTGGAGAGGATATTTCCACTAGTGGGAGAGTCTAGGACCAGAGGTCATAGCCTCAGAATAAAAGGACGTAACTTTAGAATGGAGATAAGGAGGAATTTATTTATTCAGAGGGTGGTGAATCTGTGGAATTCATTGCCACCGACGGTTGTGGAGGCCAAGTCAATGGATATTTTTAATGCGCAGATTGACAGATTTATTGATTAGTATGGGTGTCAGGAATTATGGGGAGAAGGCAGTAGAATGTGGTTGGGAGGGAAAGATAGATCAGCCATGATTAAATGGCGGAGTAGACAGTTGGCCTAGTTCTGCCCCTGTATCTAGTGAACCTATGAACTCATGACACCCTGCTGCTGAATGTCTTTAGTATGATTTAGTGAAAAAGGAGTTGAGTGCGACAAGTTTTTTTTTTACAGAGAGAGTGGTGGGTGCCTAGAACATGCTACCCGAGGTGGTGGTGGAGGCAGATACCATAGTGGCATTTAAGAGGCCTTTGGATTGGCACGGAATGGAGGGATAGGGGTCAGGTGCGAGCAGAGGAGACTAGTTTAAAGGGCCTGACCCACTTAGGCGATTATTTTCAGTGACTGCCGGCGACTGTCACAGCCGTAGCAGGTCTATGCCAGTGTCTAGGACAAGCTACAACAAGCTACCGCCTAGTCGACATCAAGCTACGGCAAGCTACCGACAACCCGCGACCCAATAGGACGTCCACCTACGAACACACCTACGACAACCTACGACCACACAGGCGACAACCTACGACAACCAAAGTCAATCTACGTCCACCAGCGACAAGCTACCACCCTGTTGGCCACAACTGAAGACAATTCAGTCGCCGGTACCTGTCGCCGGTTGACGTAGGTTGACGTAGGTAGTCGCCAATGGAATTTACCAAAGTCAACACCTGGGGACAACCAACATCACCTGACCACCACAACCTGTGTCATCCTGACGACAACCTACGACAGCATCAAAACTGCAGTCGCCGAAAAGTTTTGAACATTTCAAAATCCAGCGGCAACCAGAAAAACATTAAGACTCTTTAGGCAACTTGAGGAGACTACTCACGACCATAGAGACGTCATCCCGCAGCCATGTGGCGGCCATGAGGCTAATCCCAGCTTCAACTATCTTCTCTGGCAGCATGTTCCATACACCCACCACCCTTTGTGTGAAAAAGTTACACCTCAGATTTCTATTAAATCTTTTCCCCTTCACATTGAACCTATGTCCTCTGGTCCTTGATTCCCATTCTCTGGGCAAGAGACTCTGTGCATCCACCCCAGGGGAATGATTTTAGGAGGGATAGGTCACCCTTGATTGAATGGCAGAGTAGACTTGATGGGCTGAGTGGCCTAGTTCTGCTCTTATCACATGACAAAATGTAATATCAGAATCAGAATCAGAATCACACTTTATTCGCCTAGTATGTTTTGTAACATGCGATGAATTTCATTGGCCAGGTCAGTCATACAATTAAAAGCAACAGATCACTCAAAAACACATTTTAACATGAACATCCACTACACATTCCTCACTGTGATGGAAGGCGAAAAAAGTTCAAGTCCTTTCCCTTAGTTCTTCCTCAGTCGGGGGCCTTGAGCCCCCATTGACAGGACGATCTTAACTCCCGTAGCCAGTGGCGTTCGGGCCCTCCGCGCCGATGCGATCCCCTCCCACATCAGGGGGTATGTCAGCTCCCCCGCGCCGGGCGATCGAACCACGGGTCGGAGCTGGTCGAACCTTCCGCGACGTTGGAGCTCCCGACTAGCCTCTCCCGAGACTGCGAGCTCTTGATGGTAAAGTCCGTGGTGGTCGCGGTGGGAGTGATCCCAGGCAAGGGATCAGCTCTGATGTCCGCGGTGGGGCTCACGACAGTCAGAGGAGGCTTCCAGCTCCAGCAATGGAAGGCTGCAGAGCCCGGAGAATGTGATCCAAAAAATAATCACATCTCCAGCAAGCAAAAAAAAAGTTTCCCCCGATCCCCTCCGCCCTCCCCCACATAAAACAAACCGAAGAGCATTCAAACAAACCGAAGAACATTAAAACAAACTGTTTAACACACTAAAAAATAACAAAAAGAATGGAAACCCTGGTGGTTGAGGTTCACGTTGCATTATCATCAACGGAAGCAAATTTCAGAAATGGAATGCCAAACACTGTGACTGGATTAAACTTCTCGAGAGCATCAATTTTACCCATCCATCGTACGCTTTAATTTGAGCTCATGGTAAAGGAAATAAACAAAGAAAACTGAACAAGGGTCCCGGCCCAAAATGGCGCCTATCCATTCCCTCCACAGATGCTGCCGGATCCATTACTTTACTCCAGCACTATGCTTTGCTTCAATATCTGCAGTTCCTCATTTCTCTCTGGGGCAGCACTGTGGCGCAGCGGTCGAGTTTCTGCCCTGTAGCGCCAGAGACCCCATTTCTATCCAGACTAAGGGTGATTACTGTACAGAGTTTGTCCATTCTCCCTGTGACCGCGCAGGTTTTCTCTGGGTGTCTCCGGTTTCCACCCATATTCCAAAGATGTGCAGGTTTATAGCTTAATTGGTTTCTGTAGATTGTCCCTAGTGTGTAGGATAGAACCAGCGTATGGATGATCATCGGTCGGTGGGCTGAAGGGCCTGTTTCCACACTGTGTCTCTAAACTAATACTCTATTGCCGAGTTAATCAATATCTGTCATCATGACACAGTAAGTATATGGGATTGCATATTACTCATTTTCTACTTTAAAATAAAAACATACTTTATATCTGCCGTCAAGCTTTGAGATGGTTTCAGGGACTCGCGAGCTTAATTCATCCCATGACAAATGTAATAATGCAATATGGGAGTGTAAGTGTGTTGCAATCTGCCTCGGAGATGTCATTGAAGTCACTGGAACGGAATTTCAAAAGTGAAGAGCTACAAACAAAGATAATATATACAGCTAGGTTAGTACATACAACCAAGAGGCAATGTTATCCACCAGAAATATCCCAAGGTGATTATCACCAAGCTGTTTCTCATGTTGTCATTGTGCGATAGCTATTTTCTTATAACCAAGCTTTCGCAGATCAGGTCGGGGGGAGTTCCCCCCGCCACGGGTACCATGTAACCCCGTGCTACCTGCTCCATGGTCAGATGGTCGGCGACTAAACCGTCTCCCGCACCTGGTTTGCCAGGTGAGGAGGGGGCTGTGGACCCCCAGCAGGACCCAAAACAAGACCTGTCAAAGGGCGGATGAGCTCCTAGTGAGCCAACGGCCATCCACACTTCAGTAGAAGTTGCGATCACTGTCGTACACAGCATTGTAAGGAATGATTGTAAGGAAAGCGCACACAACAAAATCCTATACTTCCAACGGCGGAAGTGCGCAGGAACTGGAGGACAGAGATGTGTGGTGCGTCCGTCACCGTTCCCGTCGGAAACCAGCAGCCACTGCGTCGCTAATGTTCTCAACGATGATGATGATGATGATGATGAAGTTTATGCAGAAGTCCAATAATAAATTCTCCAACTTGAAAATGGTACCAATAAGAAGCTGGAGCCCAGAACACAATGGCACAGTAGAGTTGCTGCCTTACAGACCCTGGTTCGATCCTGACTACCGATGCTGTCGGCCCGCAGCTTGTACCTTCTCCTCGTGTCTATGCGGGTTTCCCCCGGATTTCCTCACAGACTCCAAAGACATCTGGGTTCGATCGTCAACTGGCTTTGGTCAAGGTTGTAAATTGTCTCTGGTGTGCAGGATAGGGCTAGTGTACGGGGATCGCTGGTCGGTGCAGACTCGGGCGGCCTTTTTCCGCGCAGTGTCGCAAAAAAAAACTAAAAACTATAAAAAAACTCACCTTTATTTCTATTACAAAATCTAGACCACAGCAAATATCACAGGGAATAGAATAAAAGAGAGAAAGTCTCAAATACTTCACTACAAGGAAACCAAAGTAACAAGGATATGTGAGTGAATCCAGATCTTCTTGATAATTACATTTCTATTGTTCATATATAGAAAATTCGGTCAACCCAACATGTCTTGCTCAGCAGAATAACCCATCAACTAATTGATTTTAGTTTAAAGAACAGCATGGAAACAGGCCCTTCAGCCCATCAAGTCCATGCTAGCTATCGATTAGCCGTTCACATTTGTTCTACTTTCTCATCCACTCCCTACACACTCGAGTCAATTTTATAGAGGCTGAAGGGCCTGTGTCCAAGCTGTATCTCTCTAAAGTGTAAAGTCAAGTCTAGAGTCTAAAGGTACACAAAAGGCTGGAGAAACTCAGCGGGTGCAGCAACATCTAAGGAGCGAAGGAGATAGGCGACGTTTCGGAAGTGGGGTCTCGACCCGAAACGTCGCCTATCTCCTTCGCTCCTTAGATGCTGGTGCACCCGCTGAGTTTCTCCAGCCTTTTGTGTACCCTCGATTCTCCAGCATCTGCAGTTCCTTCTTTAACACTCTAGAGTCTAAAGGAAGGGTTATGTCGTTGAGATAAGATGGAGATATGGCAATGGGATAGAGGCGAAGCGTGGGTTGGGAAGATGATAGAAAGGAGAATTTTCTGCTGGGATGTAAATTTGATTTCCTCTCTGGGCCTGTTTTGAGAAATCCCATGCAATTTGTTGAAATATGTACCTTCTTCTTATCGAGTCCACACACAAGATTAGAGGTTGTTCAGCCAGAGCTGAACACGCGTCTCGGCATCTGCGCACAATGGTGTCTGTCCTGCGCTTCTTTTGTGCTTTTTGTGTGTGGTGGTGGAAACATTGGTGAAAACAGGGCCTTGACGTGAACGCTCTTTCCTTGACCCCAATATGTACCTATATCGTTTCTTCAGGGCAATAAGTCTCAAGCAGCTATTTGTGATGGAACAAAATGCTTAGAATTGAATTCTGTAAAACAATGTTATGGTTGCTTTTGTATTTTGTAAATGAAAAGATATTTACAGTCCGCACGGCGCGGTAAGATATCTACACTACGGAACAACCTACTATCTTCCCGCGCCAGGGTCCCAGGTTCGATCCTGCCTACGGGTGCCTGTCTGTACGAAGTTTGTACGTTTTCCCCGTGACCTGCATGGGTTTTCACCGAGATCTCCGGTTTCCTCCCACACTCCAAAGACGTACAGGTCTCTAGGCTAATGGGCTTGGTATAAATGTACAATTGTCGCTAGTGTGTATAGGGTACTGCTGATGTGCGGGGATCGTTGGTCGGCGGGACAAAGAGCCTGTTTCCGCGCTGTATCTCTAAACTAAAGTAAACTAGACAAAACACCCACTTCTTGACGACAAATAGACAAAACCGGTAGCGAATGCTGTCTGAGAACATTTTGTATCTGACTGCTGGGACATGCACTTATACCTGCGATTCCCAGCACAGTAGGTTTCTGATTGCATTAGGGCCGTTGGAAAGGGGAGTGGGAATGAGGATGGTAGGGGGCAATGACCCCAGGCAAGACCTCAGCATGCCACAGATGCAGCCATTCAAGAAATGTCGATTATTTTCTGCTTCATAAAAAAATACCGGATTTTATTATTGCACAATTCTAATATCGGGGCATAAGAGGAAATGGAATAGGCAGACTAAAGAAGCAAGATTTTGTGATTTACTGCGCTTCAGTGAACAAATAAAGTAGTCAGAAATGCAGTGTTATTCCTTCTATTGAGGCAACTGTATTTTCATTGCCCTCGACATTAAAAATGATCCTGTACACAAATAACTTACTGTAGATCTGTCACAGCAAAAGCTTGCAATTATCATTAATTGTTTCCAGCCACGTGCTAATCTCCATCAGATGTTAATGTGCGTGGAGTTTTAAAGGAAGCCCATTTTTAACCCTGAGCCCGCTCACATTCTGTTCTTCCTAGGTGGTCATTTCTAGCTGACTGTTGGATGATGGATGTTTTGACAGCAATATTACTGAGACATGTCTTTAATCCACTGCCTCTTCTTTCTGTGTCCACCCAAAAGGGCGGCAGGGTGGGTGGGATGGCTTGACCGTGACCATTGACTTGTCTAGCCTCGGGTAGCCCTTGCTTTCTCTCGCTCCATCCCCGTCCCCTTGCCCGTTCTCCCACCACTCTTACTGTCTCCGACTACAATTTAACCTCTCTATCGCCCACTCCCCCGACATCAGTCTGAAGAAGGGTCTCGACCCGAAACGTCATCAGTTACTTCTCTCCAGAGACGCTGCCTGTCCCGCTGAGTTACTCCAGAATTTTGAGTCTACCTTTTATCTTTACATTTCAATAGGCAATAGACAATAGACATTTGGTGTAGGAGTAGGCCATTTGGCACCTCGAGCCAGCACCGCCATTCAATGTGATCATGGTTGATCATCCACAATCAGTACCCTGTTCCTGCCTTCTCCCCATATCCCTTGACTCCGCTATCTTTCCTAATATTCACTGAACAGGAATAAAGCATGATTTATTCACAGGATCCTCATGGCCTACATTTATAACACTAGGAAGAGGGGGCATAAATACATCCAAACCTGTCCTATCTTTGTACCTAAATGTTTCTTAAACATTGGGATAGTCCCTGCCTCATCTACCTCCACTGGCAGCTCTTTCCATACACCTACCACCCTTTGTACTTTGGTCTGAGATATTCCCATGGGTTTTTTTTTCCTTATTCTTGGGATTTAATGTTCGGCAACTTGAATTACATGGCGATTTATTGCAATGTTCAATTCTCCCGAATAGACACATTGTGAAACATACCTGAAATCTTCCTAGATCATATTCCCCAAGGCTATCAATGCTATTGGAGTATCAATTGTTCACCTTTATTATTTAAGTAGTTGCTTTCCATGGCTTGAGGCATATAGATTAAATTGAAATCCATATTTCCAGACATAATACATCAAGTCATTGATATTATCAAGTGTAGATGGTCTGTCCCAAGGACTGGGAAAGCAATGAAGTGATGAAGCTAAATTAAAGAGGAAATACTCAGCAGGTCAGGAAGCATCCATAGAAAGGAAAATAGTTTATGTTCGAAGTCCACAACTTTCATTGAGGCTCAACGTAGCCAAAAGTAGTTTTACTCCATCATGCCAATATATAAAATTGATGCCAATAGAATATTGGAGCTGGGAGGTGAGGAGAGGGCATTGAAAGCCAATCACAAACGATCCAAAACCCGGAGGAGCAAGAATCTGTGACACCGCAGAAGACAGCCAAACAATTCTGCTAGGCCCTGGTTTTCTTTGATATCCATAAAAATAATCACTGCGACGGTTCTAAAGCTTCAATTGTTATGGGTGGCCATTTTGAAAACAGGACCGCAGAATTCTACAGCTCGCCGGTGTTCACTGTCTTCCAGCCCACAGTCATTTCTCCGCAGGGACCCTTGTCAGTTCACAGAGGACCTCACAGATCTAAACAGACGCGGCAATGTGAAAACATTACATATTCACTCATTCTCACAGAACTCATGAATAATGTTTCCTTCAGAAATTATGATCCCATTTTATTCTGGCAATCTAGTAACTACAACAGAACAGCTTTGTGACATCTGTACAAAAGGCCTGGTTTTATTTTTTGCGGTCTCACCTAGGGTTGCGAGCATTGTTGTGGTCCATTAATAAAGGGCAGGTTGTGGCTGGGTGTGCTGTGGGTAGGGTTGTCAGTGGGAGTAGACGGTGGCTAGGACATCTGATGGGATCCAGAACAGCGGATATTCAGTAGTTTTGTTTAGTTTAGTTTAGAGATACAGCACGGAAATGGGCCCACGGAGTCTGCGACGACCAGCGATCCCCGCACACTGCCACTATCCTGCACGCTTGGGACAATTTACAATTTTTACCAAAGCCAAATCCACCTACAAACATGTACGTCTTTGGAGTGTGGGAGGAAACCAGAGCTCCTGGGGACAAACCCACGTGGTCACAGGGAGAACGTGCAAACTCCGTGCAGCAGCACCCGTAGTCAGGATCGATTCCAGGTTCTCTGGCGCTGTGAGACGGCTACTCCACCATGCCGTCGAAAAGTCTGTCTTCTCAAAACCATGGACCTAGTCTGAATGGGTATGAAATAAATGAAAGAGGAAAAACAAAATATATCACGAGCCCTGCCAGTTATCTTCCCAGAAGTGAGATCAGTAAACTCTGAAGGTGACATTGCAGGCCATTTAGAAAATATGAATATGCAAAATATGGTTCATTTCAAAAATCTAGCTGTTCATACTTTAATTTTAGAGTCATGGAGTGATACTGTGTGGAAACAGAGCCTTCGGCCCAACTTACTCACACCGGCCAACATGTCCCAGCTACACTAGTCCCACCTGCCTGCATTTGGTCCAAATCCCTCCAAACCTGTCCTATCCATGTACCAGTCTAACTGCTTCTTAAATGTTGGGATAGTCCCAGCCTCAACTACCTCCTCTGGCAACTTGTTCCATACACCCACCGTCCTTTGTGTGAAAAAGTTACCCCTCAGATTCCTATTCAATCTTTTCCCCTTCACCTTATAAAACAATTGTTGCACCTGAGGAACAACGTTTTCCATTTCATTATGTTAGGAAGCTGAACACATCCAAACCCCTCAAAGACTATTTCCTTTACTGAATCTCTTAAGCTCACACATTTGTACCTGTCACAAGCTAGAGATGAGTCTGAGAGCGAGATCGAGAATGGTCATTCAAAGAAACTTGTGGCCTGTTGTGCCTTGTGACTGTATCACTTATCTACCTTCACCCATAACCCATATCCTTCCCATCCCTGCATATTCATGCACCGATCTAACATAATTTTAAATGTACTGCTTCAACCACCACCCCCAGGAGCACATTCCAGGCACTCACTAACCTCTAGGGTAAAATAAAATTGCCCCGCACATTTCCCATAATCTTTGTCTCTCTCACCTGAAAGCGATGCTCTCCAGCATTTGACTTTTTCAACCTGTTAAAATTAATTCTGACTGTCTACTCTATCTATGCCTCTTATTACAAAATGCTAGAGTAACTCAGAGAGACTACTCCAGCATTTTGTGTCTATCTTTCACTCCAGCATTTTGTGTCCATGTTCGATGCTGCCTCTCTCGCTGAGTTACTCCAGCACTTTGTGTCTACCTTCAGATGCAGCCTTACCCGCTGAGTTACTCCAGCATTTTGTGTCCATCTTCTGAATATGTGGTTTATATACAATCTTCAATGTAAACCAGCATCTGCAGTTCCTTCCTACGCATACAGGCACAGGCTGACTGAAGCAGACGCTTGCAGGCCCTCATCATGACGAACGCAAATGAATAGATACACAGTGTGTACAAAGGAACTGCAGATGCTGGTTTACACTGAAGATAGACACAAAATGCCGGAGTAACTCAGCGGGAATTCAGTAACTCAGACGAGTAACTCAGTCTGAAGAAGGGGTCGCGACCCGAAACGTCACCCATTCCTTCTCTCCAGAGATGCTGCCTGTCCCTCTGAGGTACTCCAGCATTTTGTGTCTACCTTCTGAATGGGCACCTATGCGGTCTATATACGATAAAGGGAAAACTTCTTCCAATTTCGAGGTGCAAAGCTGCAAGCTTGCCACTCCAACAGCAATTACCCTCCAGTTGATCCAACATGCGTCTACTCGCTCGATTTAATGTTGTGGTTTCAGTGGGGAGGTCAAATTAAACAAAAGTGCATCTTGGAAATAGATTCATTGAGCACTACACGCTGTAATAGTCCAGTTGCCATAAGATAGCATCCTATTTTCCGCAAGTAACATCGTTTTGTGGTTTTAAATTGCTCTAATGCTTTGAAATGTAAAAAGGAGGTTTGATATTTCAAGCTCTTCCCCTGAATCTAACCGATATTACTCCATTACTGCTCTTAGCAAACCTCGGACCTCAACAAGACGAACTCCAACGTCCTTACAGGTTTGGATTGGTGAGACTTTGACTCCGATGGCTAGCGTGAAACCTGAAACCGAAAGGTATTAACAGCGCCGAGGAGAAGCTGACGCCTCATCTTCCATCCCCGGCACAGATTGCATCAGCCTCAGGGGTGGGGGGTGCAGCGGTTAATTGCTGGATTGTTATCCAGTTGTCTAGACTGTGGATCCACGGGAGTGAGAACAAATCAGACCCTGGCAGCTGGGGAGCTTACAGTCAAGTAATTTGTTAACTTTTGAATGAAATATTAATATCAGTAATGGTAACAATGCAACCACTGGATTGTTTCAAGAAACGTATGTAGTTATAAGTGATGGGAGCAGAAGAATTAAGCCATTCGGCCCATCAAGTGCACTCCACCATTCAATTGTGGCTGATCTATCTCTTCCTCCTCACCCCATTCTCCTGCCTCCCCCCCCTCCCCTCCATAACCCCTGACACCCGTACTAATCAAGAATCTATCAATCTCTGCCTTAAAAAATATCCATTGACGGCGGCTTCCACAGACTTCTGTGGCAAAGATCTCCACAGTTTCACCACCCTCTGACTAAAGAAATCCCTTCTCATCACCTTCCGAAAGAAATGTCCTTTAATTCTGAGGCCCTGACCACTGGAAACATCCTCTCTACGTCCACTCTATCCAAGTCCCCTCGTCCTCTAAGAATATCTAGTCCTCTGACCTGACAACTTATCTCTACATTTTGAAGTGGCCATTCCCCCACCAGACCCAACATTTATCTTCCGTCCCCACCGAGACATTATTCTACACAGTCTTAGAGTCATAGAGTCTTACAGCAAGGAAACAGGCCCTTCAGCTCAACTCGCCAAGGCCATCCAATATGCCCCATCTACAACAGTCCCACCTGCCTGCATTTGGCTCATATCCCCCTAAACCTATTCTATCCATGAACTTGCTCTTACAACCCAGCTTACAACCCAGCAGTTTGAATATTGATTTCTCTATTCCTTGCATTCCTTCTCTCTCACTGTCATTTCACTGAGTTTCACTATTTGTATCCACTCATTATCACCCTCTCCACAACAGATAAAAGCTGCCAGGGTCTGACCTCCCCAGAGGATCATGGGTGAAGCTCAACAGACCTGGTACAGGAGTTGGGCGTTTCAATGCTAGCACGTGGAGATGGGGGCTCCACCAGACCCAGCCTGTGAATGCGGAGCAGAACAACAGACAGCCAACCATGTCATTTCTGGCTGCTCGTTCTCCCACCCACCAAATGGAGTTCAGGGCCTGGCAGACATTGACGCAGGGACAACAACCTGGCTGCTCAACCCCCGGCTTGAGATCCAACTATTCCTTTGGTTTGTGTTTCATTCGCAAGAAAAAGATCACCTTCTCCACAGCCAACAATGGACCATTGTGGGCTTCACCTTTCCTTGATCATTGTTCCTGGCTTTGATATGTTCTTTTGCATACGTTTCATTAATTTGTTCTTTGTACCTTTGTACCTTTTCACACCTTTGTACGTTCATGAGTAATATGAACAGAATTATGCCAATTGGCCCATCAAGTCTACTCCGCCATTCAACCATGGATGATCTATCTCTCCCTATCAACCCCAATATCTCAAATATCTTTAGTTTCCCTTTAGAGGGGAAAGAATTAATAACAGCCTGAGGGGTAACCTTTTCACATAGAAGTTGGTGGGTATGTGGAAGGCGTTGTCAGTGGAGGTCGTTGAGGCAGATACTGCAACAACATTTAAAAGACATTTGGACAGGTACATGGATAGGAAACATTTGGAGGAATATGGGCCAAAAAAATCCCAGGTGGGTCCAGCATAGATGTGGAATCTTGGTCGGCATGGACATGTTGGGTCAAAGGGCTTGTTCCCATGCTGTATGATTTTATGACTCCATGCTTCTACCTTGTCTGACCTTCCAGGATTTTTACTTTTTCCAAGGACATCATCCCTCATTCATCTAAACTTGAGAGAAAACAAGCCCCGGCTCCTTAGCTTTCCCCACCCTCCCAACTTGGTGTGACAAAACCTGCCAGCTTGGGATCAAACTGGTGAATTTACATTCTTATTTGGATAGCAGTAACATGATCGGTCCAAGTCAGCACGGATTAACGAAGGGGAAATCACGCTTGACTAATCTTCTGGATCTTCTGAAGATACAACTAGGAAAATGGACAAGGGAGAGCCAGTGGGTGTAGTGTACCTGGACTTTCAGAAAGCATTTGATAAGGTCCCACATAGGAGATTAGTGGGCACAATTAGGGCATATGGTATTGGGGGTAGAGTGCTGACATGCATATAAAATTGGTTGGCAGACAGGAAACTATAAGTAGGTATTAACGGGTCCCTTTAGAATGGCAGGCAGTGACTAGTGGGGTACCGCAAGGCTCGGTGCTTGGACCGCAGCTATTTACAATATATATTAATGATTTCAATGAAGGGATGAAGGGATGAAGGGATGACAAGTAACATTAGCAAATTTGCAGATAACACAAAGCTGGGTGGCAGTGTGAACTGTGAGGAGGATACTATGAGAATACAGGGTGACTTGGACAGGTTGGGTGAGTGGGCAGATGCATGGCAGATTCAGTTTAATGTAAATAAATGTGAGGTTATCCACTTTGGTAGCAAAAACAAGAAGGAAGATTATTATCTAAATGGCGTCAAGTTGGGAAAAGGGGAAGCACAACGTGATCTGGGGGTCCTTGTTCATCAGTCTATGAAAATAGAGCTCTTGAAGATTACCGAGAGAGGGGATATGGAGAGAGGGCAGGAATGGGGTACTGATTGTGGATGATCAGCCATGATCACAGTGAATGGCGGTGCTGGCTTGAGGGGCCGAATGGCCTACTCCTGCACCTATTGTCTATTGTCTATTATTGTGAGCAATTTTGGGCACCATATCTGAGGAAGGATGTGTAAGAAAGAACTGCAGATGCTTCTTTTAATCAAAGTTAGACACATAATGCTGGAGTAACTCAGCGGGACAGGCAGCATCTCTGGAGAGAAAGAAAGGGTGATATTTCGTGCCAAGACCCTTCTTCAGACTGATGTCAGGGGAGTGGGCGGGACAGAGATCGAATGGAGGCAGAGACAGCAAGGCTTGAGGGAGAACAGGGATGGAGAGAGAGGGAAAGCAAGGGCTATTTAAAGTTAGAGAAGTAAATGTTCATACCGCTGGGGTGTAAGCTACCCAAGCGAAATATGAGGTGCTGTTCCTCCAATTTGCACTGGGCCTCACTCTGACAATGGAGGAGGCCCAGGACAGAAAGACAATAAGACAGAAAGAATAACTTCTGTACATCGGCGAGACCAAGCGCAGGCTCGGCAGTCGTTTTGCTGGACACCTCCGCTCAGTCCGCCTTAAACTACCTGATCTCCCGGTTGCTCAGCCCCTCCTATTCCCAATCTGACCTTTCTGTCCTGGGCCTCCTCCATTATCAGAGTGAGGCCCAGCGTAAATCGGAGGAACAGCACCTCATATTTCGCTTGGGTAGCTTACATCCTTCTCTCTTCATCCCCTTACCCTTCCCAGTTCTCCTAGCAGTCATACTGTCTCAGGGGGTAGGCAGGTACGGGATACTGAGTTGGATGATCAGCCATGATCATATTGAATGGCGGTGCCGGCTCGAAGGGCCGAATGGCCTACTCCTGCACCTATTTTCCATGTTTCTATGTTTCTATGTCTCCAACTACATTCTATCTCTGTCCCGCCCACACCCCTGACATCAGTCTGAAGAAAGGTCTCGACCCGAAACGTCACCCAATCCTTCTCTCCAGAGATGCTGCCTGTCCTGATGAGTTGCTCCAGCATTTTATGACTACCAGAGGAAGGATGTACTGGCTCTGGAGAGGGTCCAGAGGAGTTTTACAAGAATGATCCCAGGTTAACCTATGATGTGCGTTTGATGGCACTGGGCCTGTATTCGCTGGAGTTTAGATGAATGAGGAGGGACCTCATTGAAACGTACAGAATAGTGAAAGGCTTGGATAGAGTGGATGTGGAGAGGATGTTTCCACTCGTGGGAGAGTCTAGGACAAGAGGTCATAGTCACAGAATTAAAGGACGTTTTTTTCGGAAGGAGAAGTGGAGGAATTTCTTTAGTCAGAGGGTGGTGAATCTCTGGAAATCTTTGCCACAGAAGGCCAAGTCAATGAATATATTTAAGGCAGAGCTGGATAGATTCTTGATTAGTACGGATGTCAGAGGTTATGTTGAGTAGGCAGGAGAATGGGGTTAGGAGGGAGAGATAGATCAGCCATGATTGAATGGCGGAGTAGACTTGATGGGCCAAATGACCTAATTCTACTCCTATCACATGATTCTCACCATTGCAATTCTGTCCTTCCTGAAGGTAGGGCAATGAGACTTGTGCACAGTATTCCAGATGGGATCTCACCAGGGCCCTATATAATTGGTACACGTTATCACAACTCTTTCACTCAAATCCTTTTGTGATAAAGGTCAGCACACCGTTTGTCTTCCTCTTGCCTTGCCGTGCATGATTCAGCGATGCGTGTCCTTGGATACCTGGGTCCCTCTGAACAAAACTCAACGCCTTTCAATCGTTTACCATTTAAGACAATAACCCTCTCTGGCTAAACCCCTCCCCTCACCACCTCCAGTTTAAATTCCGGTTGGAATATTTCGGAGGACCAAGTAACCAAGAACCAAGAACTTGATGTGTATTTATTTTTTCAACAGAGTGAACGTGCTCACAAGTTGTCACGCTGTGCTTCGTCTGCCAGTGTCCTTGTGTAACCTGTCGATTGCTTCCCAGAGGATCAACTGCATCTTCCTCGCCCCACCACACACAGCTTTGTATCATGAGCAAACCCAGGTGCATTACACTTGACCCACTTGACCAGATTATTGAAAGCGACTGAGAGGACCCAGCATCCATCCCTGTGGCATCTCACCGTGTTGAAAATCCGGCGGCGACCAGAAAGACGCTACGATTCTTTGGGCGACTGAGGGGACGACTCACGACCATACAGGCGACCACTGGCGGCCATGTGGCGACAGCCTAGTCGCCTGTAGTCGCCTAAAAAAGTGGAAGAGGTCCATAAATCAGTACCCCGTTCCTGCTTTCTCCCCATATCTGTTAGATTCCACTAGCCCTAAGAGCTAAATCTAACTCTCTGTTGAAAACATCTAGTGAATTGGCCTAAACTGCCTTCTGTGGCAGAGAATTCCACAAGGTTTTTCCTCATCTCAGTCATAAATGGCTTACCCCTTATTCTTAAAATGTTGACCCCTGGTTCTGGACTTCCCCAACATCGGGAACACCATTCAAATTCAAAAATGGACCTACTCAGCGCTATACACCATTGTCCAAACCTCAATCTGTACCTGCATATGGCCACAATACAGTGCACAAATGTTGTTTATTAATCTTACATAGCACTTGATCAAAAGACATCTAAAAGTCAGAATACGCCACATCAACTGGCTGGTGAGAGGGCATAGATTTAGTATGAACCAGAATCGCAGGAACTATAACAACATTTAAAAGACATTTGGACACGTATGTGGATAGGTCATATGGTCATAAGGAATTGGAGTAGAATTAGGCCATGAGGCCCATCAAGTCCACTCCGTCATTCAATCATGGCTGATCTATCTCTCCCTCCTCAACCCATTCTCCTGCCTTCTCCCCATAACCTCTGGCACCAGTACTAAGGAAGAAGATTGGGAAATGGAGGTGTTCAGAGGGATATGGGCCAAACGGGGACAGTGGAACGAGTGTAGTTGGGGCGACTTGGTGGGCATGGGATAGTTTGGGTGAAAGGGCCTATCTACACGCTGTGTGACTATCACTCAGGTGACTAACAAGACTGCGCCACTCTCCAGTGGACCGAGCAGGCGGGTGGGCAGGCAGACCGGACTTTGGGGACTTTTGGAAATGATGCCAAACATGGTGGCGCCTGCATGTGCAAATATGCCAAAAGGATTTCACTGTGTACTTACACGTGTGACCAATAAATAAAGAACCATTGAACTATTGATGGCTCTTGGTAAAGTGGACAGAGCAGGTGAGAGGCTGGTGACTGGGCAATGAAATGATTGGGCTTGCATTCACTGGAATTTAGAAGGATGAGAGGGAATCTTATAGAAACATATAAAATTCCTAAGGGATTGGACAGGCTAGATGCAGGAAAAATGTTCCCGATGTTTGGGGGAGTTCAGAACCAGGAGTCAACAGTTTAAGAATAAGGGGTAGGCCATTTCCGACTGAGATGAGGTTAAAACATTTTCACCCAGAGAGTTGTGAATCTGTGGAATTCTCTGCCACGGAAGGCAGTGGAGGTCAATTCACTGGATGTTTTCAAAAGAGAGTTAAATTTCGCACTTAGGGCTAATGGAATCGAGGGATATGGGGAGTACTGATTTCTGGGCCTGTCCCACTTTTTTAGGCGACTACAGGTGACTAGGCTGTCACCACATGGTTGCAGATGGTCGCCGGGGTGTCGCCTGTTCAGTCGTGAGTAGTATCCTCAGTCGCCTAAAGAGTCGTGGCGTCTTTCTGGTCGCCGCCGGATTTTCAGCAACAGTGGCGACCGTGGGTTTGACGCCAATGTGCGTAGGCGCTGTCGTAGGTTGTCGCCAGGTTAACGTAGGTTGTCGCCAGGATGTCGTAGGTTGTCGCTGGTGCTGACTTTCGTGAATTCCATTGTCGCAGTCACCTAAAAAAATCGGCTAACGCCGCAGGTTTTTCGGCGACCTGCTACGACTATGACAGTCGCCGGCAGTCGCCCAAAAATCGCCTATGTGCGACAGGCCCATAAGGATGATCAGCCATGATCATATTGAATGGTGGTGCTGGCTCGATGGGACGAATGGCCTACTCCTGCACCTGTGTTCTATGGTGGAGATGGAAAAGTAAAGTTGAGTGTCACGGGGGAAACGTCTCCTTGGGAATGTTGCAAGGAGAGACGGGCAAGGTGTAAAGCGCAAACTGCTGGAGTAACTCAACGGGGGCAAGGACATCTCTGGAGGACATGGGCAGGTGAAACTTCAGGTGGGCATCCTTCTTCAGATTCCATGTTCTTCAGAGGTACTGCCTGTCCTCCTGAGATGCTGCCTGACCTGCTGAGTTACTCCAGCACTTTGCATTTTGGAGTTCCTCAAGTCACCAAGATTCTTAGTGGAGTCGTCGACCCGAAATGTTGCCTATTTCCTTTGCTCCATGGATGCTGCCTCACCCGCTGAGTTTCTCCATCATTTTTGTCTATTAAGATTCTCAGGCCCCCTTCGGTCATGGCTGACCATGGGTGTCTCCAGGGTGCTATTCCCTATATGTAGGACGCCTGTGCGTGACTTTGTTTAATGTGGGGAGACTGGTGCTCAGACAGCCACCCCACGCTCCTTGACAGATCTGGGTCAAGGACCGTGGGGGTAAAGACGACCGGAGACCCTTTCCTGCTGCATCCTTCATCCGCCTTCCCAGCTGTTGTGACGCTCCACTAAGGTCAGCCATTGTCCTCCGCCTGTTCCACCGTTGAGGTCTTGGTTGGATTGCTCTTTGTCAGAGACCTCCCCTTCGACCTTACCGCCATGGGTGGCCCTACCAGGAGCACAGCTCCAGACGGCATCGCTCTCAGGATCTCAGGACCACACAAGCTTCTCCACCACGACAAGGTGACAACCGACGGAGAAGATTGTCACCAAGATATGGTGTTGGAAACTTATTGAAGGTGGCAGAGAACATAGAGTATGATCCGTTGCATGAGGATTTATTTCCTGCAACCTCCCTGTGGCCCATTTTGCAGATAGAAAAAGTTGCCCCCTTTTGCCTTTCCAGCTAATGAACATATTTGTAGTAGATTTTCTCCACTGATATGAATTATTCATGTGTCAAACCAATTGCATAACTTCAAATTCGGGAAATATTCAGCAAATTAACATATTGTGCAATACAAACCTCGTTCTATAGCTTAATATGATTCACGTAATTATAATGCTGTTACATAACCTTACTGCTCCTACTGAAAACAACATTCAACCTCGACTGCAAGCAACCAGGAATGCACTTTGAAATTGTCAGATACATATGTCAAGTTATATAACGAATCTTCTTGCTACTGCTCTGCAAGTTAACTCTTACCCAGAAGCATGGGTCATTTCAGAGATCCTTTACAGATGCACACTCCGTGCCCCTACCTTTTGAAAATGACAGCTGTCCAAATTTCGCTCGACATCTTTTTTGCCATTTATAAATAAATGGAAAATGTCCCTTTTTTAAAAGAATTCTGCAGTTTATTGATTACAAATGCAAGGCAATTATTTTGGTTAATTGTGTGGCACGGTGGCGCAGCGATAGAGCTGCTGTCTCACGGCGCCAGAGACCCAGGTTCGATTCTGACCTCGGGTGCTGTCTGTGTGGGGTTTGAACGTTCTCCCTGGGGCCGCGGGGGTTTTCTCCGGGTGCTCAGGTTTCCACCCACACACCAAAGAGGTGTGTGTTTGTACGTTTATTGGCCTTGGTAAATTGCCCCTAGTGTGTCGTGGGATAACTAGTGTGAACGGGTGATCAATGGTCGTCGTGGACTCGATGGGCCGAAGGGCCTGTTTCCATGCTGTATCTCTAAACTAAACTAAACAAATCAGATGCATGGCAGGACCTCGAGTGGGGGAAGGGAGAAAAATAGGTGTCAGTAGGTAGGAAGGAAGAGGGGTGTTTCATTTACATGTAAAACACCTTCCCAAAAAACCAGTACCCTTGTAAAATAGAACAAGGGTACTAAGTTCTATGCCTCACAGCGCCAGAGACCTGGGCTCGTTCCTGACTGCCGGTGCTGTCTGTACGGAGTTTGTACGTTCTCCCCGTGCCCTGTGTGGGTTTTCTCAGAGATTTTCAGTTTCCTCCCACACTCTGAAGAGATACAGGTTGTTGGTTAATTGGCTTGGTATGAGTGTAAAATTGTCCATAGTGTGTGTAGGATAGTGTTAATGTGCGGATCAAATAGAACAAGTTGTCCAACAACTTTAGGCTGTGCACGCCACACGAAAGAAGAAGAGGAAGAAGAATGTGCGGGAATCGTTGGTCGGCACGGACTCGACGGGCCGAAGGGCCTGTTTCCGCACTGCATCTCTAAACTAAACCAAACCAAGAAACAGAAAATGCCGGGAAAACTCAGCCTTAGACATGGAAAGATAAACAGTAAAATGTTCAGGTCTTCAATCTTGGGTTGAAATATGAATAGTTCATCTGTTTACTGATAGTCACAGGTTCGTACAACATGGAAACAGGCCCTTCGGCCCAACACACGCTGATGCCAACCAAGATGTCCATCTACGCTCAACCAGCAAATGGTACAACTGGATGTGGGTTGCAGAACTCAATGCGTTGACTGTTTCATTTTCTACAGTTGCGGACTGAGCCGCAGACCTTTTTCGAGCATTGCGTGGGCTTTTATTTCAGATTTCCCGTGCCCGCAGCTCTTTTTGATTCTTCACAATCATAATAATATTCATAATCATAATCGTAATTTACTCGCCAAGTGTGTTTTGCGACATACGAGGAATTTGATTTGCCGTACAGTCATACCAAAAAAGCAACAAGGCACACGGCTACGCAAAAATGTGACGTAACGTGATGGCATTACGCCACATTACGACGTAAGGCAATAAAGTCTTATCTTCTTTCTACCGCGGTCGGGGCAGTCCAACCATCCGCCGCTGGGGCGATCGAAGATCCCGCAGCCGGCGATCGAAGCTCCCACCATTCCCACCAATGTGCCCGGCAGCCTATCAAAGTCAACGTTGTCCAAGGTGGATCAGGCTGTTTATGAAGAGCAAAACTATATAAATCACAATGCAAAAACTGACCAGGTAACCTGCTTTATTAATGTTAGACGATGGACAAATATAGGATTACACCTGGGGGGGGGGGTTCCCCATTATTTATCTCAACATCTATTTGTTTAGTTTAGTTTAGTTTAGAGATACAGCACGGAAACAGGCCCTTTGGCCCACCAAGTCCGCAACGCCCAGCGATTCCCGCACTTTAACACTTTCCTACACTCTCCAGGGACAATTCACACTTACACCAAGCCAATTAACCTACAAATACTGCACGTCTTTGGATTGTGGGGGGGAAAGCGATGATCTCGGAGAAATCCCACGCAGGTCATGGGGAGAGCGTGCAAACTCCGTACAGACAGCACCCATAGACCGGATCAGACCCGGGTCTCTGGCTTGTGAGCGCTGTCAGGCAGCACCTCTACAGCTGCATCACTGCGGCGCCCCTGTTGAAGTCAGAGACTGTTATTCCTACGAGATGTTCTGCCGCTCGTTATAACATGATGAAGGTCATTAACCTTGTCTTACTTCATAATTTTTCACCTACACCCATTAGAGAATCCCACTGCTTTTTAAATGATTGCAGAGTTTCTGCCGCCACTACTGTCTACTTTAAACATTAACCACTGTCTACTCTGGATATTAACCATTACAGCCTCAAGGCCTGGAAATACGGAGGTGCGAACAGCATCTGCAGGGGACTCGTACAACACGTCATCACCACGCCCACAGCCAATTGTGGGATCCACCTTTCCTTGATAATCATTATTTGTTGCATATCTTTCATTTGTGTGTTCTACATCTCTCTATGCCACCATCTCTCATATCACTGATTCTCAGTCTGAAGAAGGGTCGCGACGCAAAACATCACGTATTCGTTCTCTCCAGAGGTGCTGCTTGAAGGGCCTGTCCCACTTGCCCGTCATTTGCGCCACATTTGCGCGTCATATGTAAAACAGGTCGACGGGTCGACGTCGCGCGCAAATCACGCATCATCACGCGTCAGCACAGCCGTCTGGTGCGCGTGACGCCATTAGAATACCCTGCGGCGCGCGGCAGGACGTGGACACAAGGACGTAAGCACGTTGACGCATGGTGACGTAACCATGCGTCACCAAGCGATACATGTGAAACGTCGCGACGCCAGCGTACGACGCAAATGCGTCAGCGCGCGTACCCAATGCATACGCGATACGCCACGCAGGTGTCGCACGAGGATTTTGTTCCTGTACTAAATCCTGGAGTGCCGCGCAATACCGCACGCGATTCCACGCCTCACCATGCGCAACACATGCGAGCGTCACGACGCGTTGACCTAATTTACATATAACGTGTAATTGAGGCGCAAATGACGGCCTAGTTGGACAGGCCCTTTACCCACTGTGTTACTCCAGCAGTTCGTGTCTATCGTCATTAGCGACTGGCAAGCTTATCACCAGGTTAACGCCATGAGTGGCTCCATTTTGTAAAAGGTTTCCGGCCAGGTAGTGAAAACATTTGGCTGTTTCGCCTTTAAAACCACTGGTCTGATATAGAAATAGAACCCTGGGGATGCAAGAATTCCTTGGAATACGTATTATTCCAAGTTATTTTCTAAGGACTCATTTGGGGTGGCAAGGTGGCACAGCGGTTGAGTCATACAGTGACACAGTGCGGAAACAGGCCCTTCGGCCCAACTCGCCCACACCGGCCAACAATGTCCCAGCTACCCTAGTCCCACTTGCCTGCGCTTGGTCCATAACCCTCCAAACCTGTCCTATCCATGTACCTGTCCAACTGTTTCTTAAACGATGGGATAGTCCCAGCCTCAACTACCTCCTCTGGCAGTTTGTTCCATACACCCACCACCCTTTGTATGAAAAAGATACCCCTCTGATTCCTATTAAATCTTTTTCCCCTTCACCTTGAACCTATGTCCTCTGGTCCCCGATTGCCCTACTCTGGGTAAAAGACTCTGTGCATCTACCCGATCTATTCCCCTCATGATTTTGCCTTACAGCACCAGAGACCTGGGTTCGGATCACACCACAGGTGCTGTCTGTACGGAGCTTCTCCCCGCGACGGCGTGGGTTTTCTCTGGGTGCTCTGGTTTCCTTCCACACTCCAAAGATGTACACGTTTGTAGCTTAATTGTCTTAAATTAACGCTAGTGTGCAGCATAATGCTAGTGTACGGGGTGATCACAGGTCTGCGCAGACTCGGTGGGCTGAAGAGGATGTTTCCACCCTGCATCTCCAAAGTCCAAAGACTAAATCGAACCAACAATTGTTGGCCATACTCAATAGGTCATGCAGCATCTGGGAAATAGAAACAGATTTAACATTTATGGTTGAAGACCCTTCGTCAGAACTGGGAAAAAGAGAAAATGTAAACCTAGAATACAACTCAACAGTGTCAAGATAGATTTGTGGTTCAAGATAATTGTGTGGTTCAAATCTGGAGTGGGTTCAAGCCAATTATCTTGATTTGCTTGGGCAGCTTACAATATTGATTTCTGCATTTCTTCTCTCTCCATAACCTCCCCCACCCAAGTCGTACCAGCTGCAAAGTCGTCTTGTTGAGTCTCATTGTCTGTGCTCATTCTCACCTAGCAAACAGCAAACAATAGCCTGATTCTTTTATCATCGTTACTTTTTTGCACATCTTTCATGCATTTGTTCTATATTTCTCTACATCTCTCTCTCTCGATTCCCTTTCCCCTTACACTCAGTCTGAAGAAGGGTCTCGACACAAAACTTTACCCATTCCTTCTCAATAGACAATAGACAATAGGTGCAGGGGTAGGCCATTCGGCCCTTCGAGCCAGTACCGCCATTCAATGTGATCATGGCTGATCATCCCCAATCAGTACTCCGTTCCTGCCTTCTCCCCATATCCCCTGACTCCGCTTTTTTTAAGAGCCCTATCTAGCTCTTGAAAGCTCTCTCATCTCTCCAGAGATGCTGTCTGACCCGCTGAGTTACTCCGGCTTTTTGCATCTACCGTCGGTTTAGACCAGCATCTGCAGTCCCTTCCTACGCACCTTGATGTGAAAGCTTGCCTCTGGGAGCGGCTACGAAACGGAGCAGAAGAAATTGCATGACACACGGTGCAAGTCCATTTGGGTTGCTGAAGATTCATTTCGTTGACAGAGCCTTGTCACCTCAGGAACATGGGTTACTTCCAGGTCCGACAAGGACGATATAGGTCTTTGGTTTCTAATGGCTGAGATGGCTCCTGAGTGTAATGGGTTTCAATCACAGTGGAAAACGGAGCAGGCCACAATACCAAAGTGGTCATAAATCCAAAGCTAATTGGTACTGAGAGAGCTTGATATTGCCACTGGGTGTAAAACGAGTAAGATTTCCAATGCCAGGGATCATAGTCCATCACCTCAGCAAGCGTGCACACACAAACAATATATATTTTTTGGTGTGAGCGTGACCTGTAATCGAGTGGAGCAGATCGGCCTGCTTATATTACAGCCCAGAATTAATGTGGATGATGTAACGTGATCTCCAAGGATACAGACCCTGACTGAATAACTGAGCCTATCTTTTCATCGGCCCACACAAATAGTTAGTACAAATGGAATTATGCAGATGCAAAGCAAAATAGAAAAATAATTGAATCTGTGAAAATGGATAAGGTACAAAAAGGCAAGTATTCCAAATGTCATACAATATTTGCACGACACCTTATTGGCAATTCAGCGCTACATACAGGCTGATTTGCATTCATTTTTCAGCTTGGACCACAAATTCCTCCAGTCTCATTCTACAATAAGTTTGATCTTTAGTTTGTGGTTGAAGGAACTGCAGATGCAAAGATGGAAGCTGAAGATAGACGCAAAGTGCTGGAGTAACTCAGCGGGTCAAGTAGAGTCTCTGGAGAAAAAGGATGAGGGGTGTTTTGAGTCGAAACCCTTCTTCTGTCTGAAGGTTTTGACCCGAAACGTCACCTATTCTTTTTTTTCTCCCGAGATGCTACCTGACCCGCTGAGTTACTCCAGCACTTTGATCTTTAGTTTGTTTTTCTCTCTGATTGGACAACTGACTGCCTTCTGACCCTATGTTTCACATCCCAACTCTCGAATGGACTTGAAAACTGTGGCCGCTCGATTCAGGATCTGGGAAGACACAAAGTGCTGGAGTAACTTAGCGGGTCAAGCAGCACCCCTGGAGAGCATGGGCAGGTGACGTTTCGGTTCGAGATCCTTCTTCAGACTGAGCCTTCTTTAGACCCGATCTGGGCATTAGCTGAGATCGGGTCTAAACCCAACTCAGTCAAGTTCAGGCTACAATTCTGCATGGGCAGACGGTCTGAAGAAGGGTCACCTCCCCAGAATTCCAACTCCCCAGAGATATCGCCTGTCCTGCTGAATTTACTCCAGCATTTTGTGTGTCTATCTTCTGCCATGAAACGGCCCAAGGCTTTAGAAGAGTGTGCACCCGCTGACCTTGGCTTCTCTTGGTTGTGCCATTTCCAGTCACCGTTTTCTCTCTCACCTGAGCGCAAGGCAAGACAGGGTCGCCGCAGCCGACGCGCACAGCGCCACTTCCAGGACTCAACATGTGCTGCATTGTCCAACAATAAATAAGCAGCGACTGTTTCACTCTGGGTCATGAATAATTTCCATGCAGGAATGATCATCTTCTATTCCGCTAGATTTCAAGCCAAGGCATCAGAGCCCCCCCCCCCCCCCCCCCCTCTATCCCCTTCCCTTCCCTTCCCCTGGCTTTGGGATGCTGTTTCCCTCATAAATTATGGATAGTCAAGGAGCCTGCCAACTTCAGTTTGAGACAGACAAAAGGGGACTGGATGGCATCTCATGCTGCTCAGGGCCCTCTTTCATTAAAACATTTTCAGTTTGTTCTCCAAGGGCATCCTCTGTCACTCGCTGCCATGCAGAAGAAAATAGCTTTGAAACCCGGTGAATAGTACAAATGAATTACTCTTCAGGTATTGGCACCGCCTGATTATAAAACCCGCGTCCTTCACACCTTTTCACTTGTCGCTACATAATCAGCCTGCCGCGTTTCGTCTCCCCCCCCCCCCCCCGTTCCGAAGGTCCGTCTTGTTCTATCTCCCACTCTCTTTTTTTTACACACACACACATACACGCGCGCACTTGCCTTTCCTCCTGGAAGATATAACCATTTACAATTGCTCTGTAATTAAATATTTATAAATCTGAGCAATGGTTAGCTGCTGAATAATAAATAATGAGACCAGGGTGTCTTTGGATAATCTCCCTCAGTTTTTTTATCCGCGCGGTCCTTTAACACAGAGACAGGAGTCGCCGCTGAAAGTCTTTTTTTATTAAGCAGACGGGGTTTTTTTTTTTCTCTTTTATATAGTTGATACCCTCGGCAGCGAAAGAAAAAACGAGATGAGTGTCTCCCCGGTATTAGAATGGGAGTGACCAGCCTTTAGGATAATCGATCGGACTGGGCCAGCACTCTCCTGAGTGTCGCAGTACATTCAACAATGTATTACAGATCAGTGGCAGTTCTGACACATGACCCAGGGTTACCAAGACTTGTGGAACATCCTCCGACTTGCGAAATAAATAATTGATACACTTGTGTCGTTCTCGTGTTATTATTTTACTGCCTGGCATGAATGTGATTTCCAATTTTAGTGGCATGAAAGAGGAATTTGACTTCCAATGCAGCAGAGACTGTGAACAAGTCAACCCACAGTGTCACCACTCAGCGGAATTCAAAATGCTCGTCTTGGCGGCTTCAGCATTCCTTACACCAACTTGCCTCTGGAACCCGCCAAAGTAAAAGATCACCCGCAATCTCCTTGATCGATGGAGCAGGGAGCAAATGATCCACTCCTGCTTCTATTTCACATCCCTTCATGAAGACAACACTGTACAGGGGGAGTACAAAACGAACCGCGGACTGAAGAAGACTGAAGAAGGGTCTCGACCCGAAACGTCACCCATTCCTTCTCTCCCAAAGATGCTGCCTGTCCCCGCTGAGTTGCTCCAGCATTTTGTGTCTATCTTCGATTTAAACCAGCTTCTGCAGGTCCTTCCAACACAACCGCAGATGCTGGTTTGTACTGAAGATAGACACAAAGTGCTGGAGTAACTCGACGGGTCTCAAAAGCATCTCCGGAGACGAAGGATGGGTGAGATCTTGGGATCCCTTCTTCAGACCTTCAGTCTGAAGTCCGGAGAAGGGTTCCGTCCCTAAACGTCACCCATCCTTTTTCTCCAGAGATGCTGCCTGACCCGCTGAGTTACTCCGGCATTTTGTTTCTATCTACTGTACGAGGGGACATATTTCTCATTCTCGAGGCCAATGTTCAGCCAGATGCATCATGAGTTGCAGATGCAGACAATAGACAACAGACAATAGATGCAGGAGTAGGCCATTCGGCCCTTCGAGCCAACACCGCCATTCAATGTGATCATGGCTGATCATCCACTATCAGTGCCCCGTTCCTGCCTTCTCCCCATATCCCCCGACTCCGCTATCTTTAAGATCCCTATCAAGCTCTCTCTTGAAAGTATCCAGAGAACCAATGTTAAATGGTCAGCTAGACATAGATCACAAGACCTACACCAACCCCAAACCAATTAGGAGCAGACGAGGGCATTCGATCCAATTTGTGGTCCCAGCCACAAAGACAGATGTGTACAGCAATTCGTTCTTCCCACGCACTATTAAAGCATGGAATAATCTCCACCAAACCACGGTTGCCCAGCCAGATGCAACTAAATTTAAAGTGGCACTTTCTTCCCAATAACCCTCTCTGGCTCAACCCCTCCCTTCACCACCTCCAGTTTAAATTCCAGTTGGAATATTTTGGAGGACCAAGCAACCAAGAAGAAGAACCAAGAACCGTCCTCCACCGCCCTCTGAGGCTGGGAATTCCACAAACACTCAACTCTCTGTGTGAAAAAGTGATTTCCTCATTTCCGTCCAGTGGTCCTATTATCTCATGCGAGGTTCGGCTCATTGTCTTACTCCCCCAAGGCACAGCTCAGCACAAGAATGGCAGCACAGGGGCGGCACTGCGGTGGATTCGCTGCCACACAGCGCCAGAGACCCGTAGTTCGATCCTCCCACATTCCAAAGACGTGCAGGTTTTGTAAATTGTTCCTAGTGCATAGGGAGTTGATGGGGAAAGTGGGATAACGCAGACTCCCCGCAGAAAAAGGGAGCAAGGCAGAATAGTGGGAAATGTAGGCCGGTTCATCTGACTTTGGTGGTTGGTAAGATTTACAAAGGACGGCGTTACGGGGTACTTAGAAGTACTTTGTGAAGGGGAGGTCTTGCTAGACAAATTTGCTGGAATTCTTTGAAGAAGTAAATAGCAGGACAGACAAAGGAGGGTCAGTAGATGTTATTTACTTAGATTTTGAGAAAGCCTTTGATAAGGTGTCACACGTTAGCCTGCTTAGGAAGAAGAGAGCCCATGATATCAAAGGGCAGATACTTGCAAGGATAGCAGGTTGGCTGGATGGCAGAAAACAAAGCGTGGCAATAAAGGGGGCTCTTCTTGCTTGGCTGCCAGTGACCAGCGGAGTTCCACAAGGGCCGGTGCTGGGGCCGCTACTCTTCATGTCGTATATTAATGATTTGGATGCGGGGATTGAAAGCTTTGCGGCAAAGTTTGTGGATGATACGAAAATAGGTGGAGGGGCAGGAAGTGTAGAGAAAGCAGGGTCCCTGCAGAGTTGGCAGAGAAGTGGCAGGTGGAATATGGTGTAGCAAAGTGTGGAGTCATGCATTTTGGTAGTAGGAATAAAGGGGTAGCCTATTTTCAAAATGGAGTGAGAACCCAGAAATCGGAGGTGTAAAGGGATGATACAGGATTCCCAAAAAGTTAATCTGCAAGTTGAATCAACAGTAAATAAATCAAAATCAATGCCAGCATTTATTTCATGAGGGCTTGTATGCAAAAACAGGGAGGTAATGTAGAGGCTCTTTGAGGAGTTGGTAAGGCCATATTTGGAATATTTTGAGCAGTTTTGGGCCCCATCTCTGAGGAAGGATGTGCTGTCTCTGGAGAGGGTCCAGAGGAGGTTTAGAAGAATAATCCCAGGAGCGAGTAGGTTAACCTATGATGAGCATTTGTCGGCACTGGGCCTGTACTCGCTGAAGTTTATAAGAATGAGGGGGGGACCTCATTGAAACGTACAGAATAGCGAAAGACTTGGATAGGGTGGATGTGGAGAGGATGTTTCCACTAGTGGGACAGTCGAGGACTAGTGGTCATAACCTCAGAATTAAAGGATGTTCTTTTCGGAAGGAGATGAGGAGAAATTTCTTTAGTCAGAGGGTGGTGAATCTGTGGAATCTGTGGAATTCTTTGTCACAGAAGGCTGTGGAGGTCAAGTCTGTGGATTTCTTAAGGCAGAGATAGATAGATTCTTGATTAGTACAGGTGTCAGAGGTTATGGGGAGAAGGCAGGAGAATGTGGTAAGAAAGGAGAGATAGATCAGCCTTGATTGAATGGCGGAGTAGACTTGATAAGCTGAATGGCCTAATTCTACTCCTATTTCTTATGACCTATGACCTTATGACAGTGTAAATAGGGGTGACATGGTGGCCAGCAGTACTGTTGCTGCCTTACAGCACCAGAGACGCAGGTTAAATCCTGACTTTGTGTGGTTTCTGTTCGGAGTTTCTACGTTCTACCTGTGACCACGTGTGTTTACTTTGGTTTCCTCCCACACTCCAAAGATGTACCCGTTTGTAGGCTAAATGGCTACTGCAAATTGTAAATTGTCCCTAGTGTACGGGGTAAACACTGGTCGGCGTGGATTCGGTGGGCCAAAGGTGCTGGTTCCACTCTGTATCTCTCAAGTAAACTAAACTAAACAATAGACAACAGACAATACGTGCAGGAGTAGGCCATTCGGCCCTTCGAGCCAGCACCGCCATTCAATGTGATCATGGCTGATCAACCCCAATCAGTACCCCGTTCCTGCCTTCTCCCCATATCCCCTGACTCTGCTATCTTTAAGAGCTCTATCTAATTCTCTCTTGAAAGCATCCAGAGAACTGGCCTCCACCTCCTTCTGAGGCAGAGAATTCCACAGACTCACATCTCTCTGGGTGAAAAAGTTTTTCCTCATCTCCGTTCAAAATGGCTTACTCCTTATTCTTAAACTGTGGCCCCTGGTTCTGGACTCTCCCAACATCGGGAACATGTTTCTGCCTCTAGCGTGTCCAAACCCTTAATAATCTTACATGTTTCAATAAGATCCCCTCTCATCCTTCTAAATTCCAGAGTATGCAAGCCCAGCCTCTCCATTCTATCAACATATGACAATCCCGCCATCCTGGGAATTAACCTGGTGAACCCCTCAATAGCAAGAATGTCCTTAGTGAATTATTTGGAAGCAAAGTTGCTAATTTAACAGCCCAGGGCTATGTGGTTTGCTGCCATGCAATCGAAGGGAAGAATGGTGGTGCAGTGGCAGAGTTGTTGCCTCACAGCGCTATCCGCGCCGGAGACCCGGGTTCAATCCCGACTACCGGTGCGGTCTGTACAGAGTTTGTACGTTCTCCGAGATCTTCGGTTTTCTCCCACATGCTAAAGATGTACAAAGTATGTACGTAAATTGGCTTGGTAGCAATGTAAAAATTGTCCCTTGTGTGTGTTGGACAGTGTTAATATGCGGGGATCGCTGGTCGGCACGGTGCCCCCGGTGGACCGGAGGGGCCTGTGTCCGCTCTGTATCACTAAAGTAAAGTATAACTAAACAAACTGCTATTTGGCCAACATTTTGGAGGCACAGTTGCTAATTTAACAGCCTAGTCCCGATGCAGTTTGCTGCCAGGCTATAAACAAGCCATCACACTTTTGTTATTTAAAATGCATGGAACTATGACTTGTGGTTTTCCCTATTTGCTTGAACCATTTCTACCCTCCATCAGTCTTGTACACTCAACAGCAGCTAAGTTACGTCTCAAAGCCACATCCTATTATTGATTCTAAGACACGGACTGCTTTACTAATTAAATTAAGCTTTAATTATTAAAACTATTGTAATTTTCCACCATGCTCTGTGCCTCCAGCCCCAGTATTGACTTTTATTTGTTTTACTTCATTCAACTGTCTGACCGCAAAGAAACACTTTTGTTTCCAAGTCCAGCAATTGAACCTAATATGCCAGTTTGTCAAAGTGCCAGCACTTTAGCTTGAGTTTTAATTTTAGTTTTGGGGATACAGCTAGGAAACGGGCCCTTCGGCCCATCGAGTCCTCACCAACCAGCGATCCCCGTACACTAGTTCTATCCTACACACGAGGGATAATAGAGTGTGTAGGGTAGGGCTAGTGCATACAGGGTGATCGCTGGATGCTGCGGACTCGGTCGGCTGATGGGCCTGTTTCTGCACTGTGTCTCTAACGCCTACCGTCTAATGCCCCCGTCCCACTTAGGAAACCTGAACGGAAACCTCTGGAGACTTTGCGCCCCACCCAAGGTTTCCGTGCGGTTCCCAGAGGTTCCCGGAGGTTTTTGTTCTCCGGGCAACCACCTTCAACACGCATCGCAACCGGCTTCGACTAAAAAATTACTGATTTTAAAAACGGAAACCACTTTCGACCATTAGGAAGACTGACAAAAACCTCCGGGAACCGCACAGAAACCTTGGGTGGGGCGCAAAGTCTCCAGAGGTTTCCGTTCAGGTTTCCCAACTGGGACAGGGGCATAAGACTCTAAAGAGTGGCCAAGCTCGCCATTCAGTCATATCAGAAAACCACTACGCTGGAACTATTCCTGAGGTGCCGCAGCATCGCTCGATTGGTTCAACGGTTAGTGGGACCGGCAACGCACGGCAAGGCTCGTCGGTCGGCGTAACCGGGAGGGAACTGGAACGTCGGACGGGTGGAGCAAGGGGTGTCAGGAGGGTGAACCGGGGTAATGCCTCCAGCGCCTTCAAGGTCAGCAGCAGGAGTCACCCCCGGGACACAAAAACGGCCAGGCCAGGAGAGGAGAGGGTCCCGACCGGAAACGTCACCCATTCCTTCCCTCCAGAGATGCCGCTTGTCGTGCTGTTACTCCAGCTTGTTGTGTCCACCTTCGGGAGGCGAGGGCCGCTGGTTCGCGGGAACTGCTCCAGTTCATCGACCACGTGAGCCGACTGGACTTTGGACTTTGAATAATGGTGCCAAAAATGGGGCCGCCTGCGTGTGTGTTGTGTGCAAAAGGAATTTCACCGCGCAGTTGGATATGTAACAAATAAAGCACCAATGAAGAACTGTTGTATCATGTCCCGACAGCATCATCGGTTGAAGAGTAGCAAGAAGCGAGCTCACCACCAACTCATGGGCAATTCGGGATGACATTATCAGTGAAGGTTGCTGGCTTGTAAATAGAGTCGTAGAGTGATACAACATTGGAACAAGCCCTTCGGCCCATCTTGCCCACACTGGCCGACATGCCCCAGCTACACTAATTCCACCTGCCTGCGTTTGGCCCATATCACTCCAAACCTGTCCTATCCATGTACCTGTCTAAATGTTTCTTAACCGTTGGGATAGTCCCAGCCTCAACTACCTCCTCTGACAGCTCATTCCATTCACCCACCATCCTTTGTGTGAAAAAGTTACCCCTCAGGTCAGGGCTGTCTGAACAGCATTGTAGGCCCCTGTGCACTGCGACCCCTACACTTCCAGTTTCTTTATGCCGAATCAAATATGTCGTCATGCACTTGTGATGTTCTTCTCCGTTTTCATATTCTACAATAACATTCTACAATACATAGATTAGCATGGGGCCCCTATGCCCGTGGGGCGCCGGGCAACTGCCCAGCCTGCCCATGCATTAAGACGGCCCTGCCTCAGATTCCTATTACATTTTTTTCCCTTTACCTTAAACCTATGCCCTCTGATCCTCGATTCTCCTACTCTGGGCAAGAAATGTCACCTTCGCTCCGATCCATTCCTCTCTTGATTATATACACGTCCATAAGATCACCCCTCATCCTCCTGTGCTCCAAGGAATAGAGTCCGACTCAACCTCTCCCTACAGCTCAGACCCTCTAGTCCTGGCAACATCCTCGCAATGGTTGAAAAAAAAAATGCAATTGGGCACAGCCAACATTTCTGTTCAACTCAAAATAAAACTGAGACTCTGCACAAACTGTGCTGAGGTTGATATTATATTAAGCTAAGTGTTATGGCTCTCAATCTGTTTCCGCATTATATTATTAGAGGCTCTGAAGGAAATGGTGTGGTGAGGGAGAGGTGAGCAGGGGAATGCTGCCTCCAATTCAGCGGACTAGTGGAAGTCTGATACAGTCCCTTGTTTTCCTTTGCATATTTTGTTTCCATGTTATATTACCGAGCTGCTCAGAATCGGCATGAGAACATAGGGAAAGGAAACAGGAATGGACTATTCCCACGCTGTGACCTCTCCACCATTCAAAGAATGAGCCTGGTCCACCTTCCTGCCTATTGCTGACATTCCCAATGCACCTTTTTGTTTAGTTTAGAGATACAGAGCCCAACCGAGTCTGCACTGCCCGGCGATCCCCCGACATGAGCACCATCCCACACGCACTGGGGACAATTTACACTTACACCAAGCCACCTAACCTACAAACCTGTACGTCTTTGGAGTGTGGGAGGACACTGAAGATCTCGGAGAGAACCCACGCACTCACAGGGAGAAGGGACAAGCTCCGTACCAGACAGCACCCGTAGCCGGGATCGAACCCGGGCCTCCGGCGCTCTACCGCTGCGCCACCGTGACTCGTGCACAAACGTCTTGACATTGGCCTTGAATATACTCAATGACTGAACACTTTTATCAAGTGACATAAAAGTATTTTCTTCCTCCTTTTCAGATTTGATTTCTTATCAAAACTCGAAAGGAAAACTTACAACTAACACGAAGCATTGAACAGTACAAGTGAGGAACAGGCCCTTCTGTCCATGATGTCTGCACCGGACTAGATGCCAAATTAAACTCTTTTGCCTGCATGTGATCCACATCCTGATATTCCCTGCATATCTTTATTTTTATCTCAAAACCCCTTTGTTATATCTGCCTTCATCAACACCCCTGACAGCCCATTCCAGCCACCCGATCTGTGCACAAATAATATGCCCCGCACATCTCCATTAACATTTCCCCCTCTCACCTTAAAAGCTACGTCCTCTGGTGTTTGGTGGCTAATACCCTCTAATCCGGCAGCATCCTGTAAAAATCTTTTGCAACCTCTCCAAAGGCTTCATCTTCTCCCTGTAACCAGAACCACATTGCGTCCCCATTGCGTCCTCACCAAATTTTGTGACTTTCAGGGGCTCCAGTTTCCTCCCACATCCCAAAGACGCATGGGTCGGTAGATTCATTTTTGGTTTAGTTTAGTTCAATTTAGAGCTACAGCACAGGAACAGGCCCTTCGGCCCACCGAATCTGTGCCGACCGGCGATCCCCGCACACTAACACTATCCTACACACACAAGGGACAATTTACAAATTTGCCGGTCAAATATCCTACAGACCTGTACGTCTTTGGAGCATGGGAGGAAACCGGAGCTCCTGGAGAAAACCCACGCAGGTCAAGAGGAGAATGTACATACTCCACACAGACTGCACCCGTAGTCAGGATCAAACCCAGGTCTCTGGCGCTGTAAGGCAGCAACTCTAAAATTAATGGAACGTGGGCAGAGTTAGATGGGTTCGCATTAGATTTGTGTCAAATGGCCAGAGCAGAGGCAATGGGCTGAGTGGCCTGTTTCCATGACTGCGTGACTCTATTGAAATAAGGCCATGGAGAGAAATGTCAGTGGGGAGGAATTGCAGATGATGATTTACACCGAAGATGGACACAAAATGCTGGAGTAACTCAGCGGGGCAGGCAGCATCTCTGGAGAGAAGGAATGCATGGGGTTTTGGGACGAGATGCTTCTTCAGTCAGAAGAAGGGTCTCGACCCGAAACGTCACCTTCTCTCCAGAGATGCTGCCTGCCCCGCCGAGTTACTCCAGCATTTTGTGTCCATCTGCTGTGGGATATCAGTAGTTGCTACCCGTATTCTGTCCTCTTTAAAACACTCCCAGGGTATTTTGTTTTACTCTATTTTGGATGCGAGCAGAGTCTGTCAGTTCTTGTGACACACTCACAGGATCAGTGCATTGATGCGTGATGACATCTGCACAAAAGGACCAATTTTGCAGGGCAATATTCCGTGGCTGATCGCTGCACTTTAACTCCCCCTCCCATTCCCACACCGACCTTTCTGTCCAGGGCCTCCTCCACTGTCAGATTGAGGCAACAGGCAACTTGGAGGAACAGCACCTCATATTTCGCCTGGGCAGCTTACAATCCATCGGTACCAATGTAGATTTTTCTAAATTCAAGTAACTCCTGCATTCCTCCTCTCTCTGTCCCTCCCCCACTCCAGTCAACTTGCTAGTTTCAATGTTTGAATCGCTTCACTGTCACTTCTTCCACAGCCAACAATGGACCCTTGTGGGCTCCGCCTCTCTTGAGTCAAGTGATTTGTTTTTGTGCCTTTTAATACCCCTAGTTCCCCTCTCCCCAGTCTGAAGAAGGGTCTCGACCCGAAACGTCACCTATTCCTTTTCTCAAGAGATGCTGCCTGACCCGCTGAGTTACAGCAGCTTTTTGTGTCTATCTTCTGGAAATATCCGTGTTTAGTGAAAATATCGGAAAGGAAAGATGTCGTCAAGCTGGAAAGGGTACAGAGAAGATTCACGAGGAGCTCGCCAGGACTAGAGAGTCTGAGCTATAGGGAGAGGTTGAGTAGGCTGGGACTCTATTCCTTGGAGCGCAGGAGGATGAGAGGCGATCTTACAGAGGTGTATAAAATCATGAGAGGAAAAGAACAGGCAGATGCACAGTCTCATGCCCAGAGTAGGTGAATCGAGGACCAGAGGATATAGGTTTAAGGTGAAGGGGAAAAGATTTAACATTAATCTGAGGGGTAACTTTTTCACACAAAGGGTATTGGGTGTATGAAATGGGCTGCCAGAGGAGGTAGTTGAGGCTGGGGCTATCCTGATTGTATAAGAAACATTTAGACAGGTACATAGAGAGGACAGGTTTAGAGGGATATGGGCCAAATGCGGGCAGGTGAGACTAGTGTAGCTGGGACATGTCGGTTGGTGTGGGCAAGTTGGGCTGAAGGGCTGTGACTATATGACTATGACTATGACTATATCATTGTTTTCTTTGGAAGGTAGACAAAAATGCTGGAGAAACTCAGCGGGTGAGGCAGCATCTACGGAGCGAAGGAATAGGCGACGTTTCGGGTCGAGACCCTCCTTCAGACTTTGTTTACCTTCAATTTTTCCAGCATTAGCAGTTCTTTCTTAAACATTGGGTTTTTTTGAAGATCGCAAGCAGATGTTGAGAGGGTGAGGTGATTGGATTGAGATTGTCCCTCAGTTTCAAAGTAGCGCAAAATAGGGCCGGGATTGTTACTTCTGCCTTTTCCTGCTTCTCATTTTGACTGTTTTCGAAAGGAGAGCTCTTGTGAGTTTATTGTAATGGAAATAATTATCTCTGTGTTTATTGACAGCTTTTTTCCCCCACAAGGCATCACTCTAATTACAGAGTTTTAGAAAGACAGGTAAGACTGTCATGTAAGATGTAATGCAGTGGAAAGCTTTATGTTTAAAAAAAAAGAACGACCTGTCAACAAAACTTCCCGCATCCCTTTAAAGGTTCAGACCGAGGTCTGGGTTCCTAATCCAACTTAAAACACTAATGCAGGTGTGCATCTTTGCCAGAAATGCTGCTTCATGCTTCACAGTTCCGTTTATTGTGGAGATACAGCACAGAAATAGGCTCCGCGCAGATCAGCGATCCACGCACACTAGGGTCAATTTACAATCTTTACTGAAGGCAATTAACTTACATATGGTCCGTGCATCTTTGGAGTGTGGGAGGATACCGGAGCACTGGGTGAAAACCCCTGCAGGTCACAAGGAGAACTTGCAAACTCCGTACAGCCAGCACCGTTAGTCAGGATTGAACCCGGGTCTCAGGCGCTGTAAGACAGCAGCTCTACCGTGTACCGCCACAGTGCCATGTGACGATTGCCTTTTCGGTCCCAGTGAACCCACTCAATTAAAGAAGGGATGGGCTGTCCTGGCCAAAACTCTGCTTAAAAATAGGATCGCCTGGTGACGTCATTCATAATGAGGGGTAGAGAAAAATTCTGGAGAAACTCAGCGGGTGAGACAGCCTCTATCGAGCGAAGAAATAGGTGACGTTTCGGGTTGTGAGGTCACGACCCGAAACGTCACCTATTCCTTCGCTCCATAGATGCTGCCTCACCTGCTGAGTTTCTCCAGCATTTTCTGTCTACTGTCGATTTTTCCAGCATCTGCAGTTCTTTCTTAAATAATTCATAATCAGGCTCACTTGTGACTATCAGATCGCGTAGGTAGATGTTTCTTTCATGAGGTACCCAGATGCGATTGATGCCCATGGAACAACATATTAAGAAACCAACCATTTCTGATTTTTTTTTAAAGTAATTGATTTGAAACTTTGACTCTTTCCCTCTCCCCGTGGATGCTGCTTGACCTGTTGAGTGTTATTAACATTTTCAGCTTTTATTTAAAAATGGAGCAGGAACCCATTGCTGTAATCAGTGACCCAGCACTAATAACTAAGTCTACAGAGCTCAAAGGCAGAGATGTTTAGTTCTGATTAAAGGTTGGCTGGATAAGGAGTTCTTTTAATTAAATCAGAGGAGACTGAGGTGAAGTCTAATCCACGGGTATAAAGTTTTGAAAGGCTGAGATAGAGTGAATAAGAATACGAGCAGTCATTAACTGAGGGCAGCACAGTTAGACAGGAGCCTGAGATTTACCTAATGGAAGAAGGATTAGAGCGAGGATGTGAAATTAATGCATTTGCCCTTAAGGAAGGGGTCCGAAGTTTTCTACCAACAACTAGAGAGCAGTCCTGAACTGTCATCTATCTCATCGGTCACCCTCAGACTATCTTTGATCGGACCTTGAATGTAGACACAAATGCTGGAGTAACTCAGTGGGTGAGGCAGCATCTCTGGAGAAAAGGTCGAGACCGTCCTTCAGACTGATGTCGGGGGAGGGGGCGGGACAAAGATAGAATGTAGGCGGAGACACTGAGACTAGTGGGAGAACTGGGAAAGGGGGTGGAGGGAGAAAGCAAGGGCTATCTGAAGTTTGAGAAGTCAATGTTCATACCATTGAAGCCAAATATGAGGTGCTGTTCCTCCAATTTGCGCTGGGCCTCGCTCTGGCAATGGAGGAGGCCCAGGACAGAAAGGTCAGGTTGGGAATGGGAGGGCGAGTTGAAATGCTGAGCCACCGGGAGATCAGGTACAAGATCGGACCTTACTGGCTTTACCCTGCACTAAACGTTATTCCTGATATATCATGTATCTATAGACTGTAAACGGCTCGATTGCAATCACGTATTGTCTTTCCACACCCCGCCACAAAATATTTTCACTGTATCTCGGTACACGTGACAATAAACTAAACTGATCTAAACTCAAACTAAACTAAACTAAACTGAAGCAGCAAGGTGGCGCAGCAGTAGAGTTGCTGCATTATGCCCCTGCCCCGTTTAGGAAACCTGAACGGAAACCTCTGGAGACTTTGCGCCCCACCCAAGGTTTCCGTGCGGTTCCCGGAGGTTCCCGGAGGTTTTTGCCCTCCGGCAACCACCTTCAACTAGCATCGCAACCGGCTTGGACTAAAAAATTACCGATTTTTAAAACGGAAACCACTTTCGACCATTAGGGAGGCCGACAAAAACCTCCGGGGAACCGCACGGAAACCTTGGGTGGGGCCCAAAGGCTCCAGAGGTTTCCGTTCAAGTTTCCTAAGTGGGACAGGGGGATTACAGCGCAAGCGACCTGGGTTCAATCGTGACTACGGGTGCTGTCTGTGCAGAGTTTGTACGTTCTCCATGTGACCTGCGTGGGTTTTCTCTGCGAGCTCCAGTTTCCTCCCGCACTCCAGAGACCTGCAGGCTTGTTGGCTAATTAGCTTAGTAAAAATTGTCCATTGTTCCCCAGTGTGTGTAGGACGGTGTTAGGGTGTTGGAATCGCCGGCCGACACGGACCGGTGGGTCGTAGGGCCTGTTTCCATGCTGTATCACTGAACTAAACTAAACTAAACTAAACTAAACTAATCTAAAACTAAACTATCTTTTATATCGTCACCTAAAACGATACAGCAGAGTGATGGAAAGTATCTCTCCACTCAGATAGACACGATGAACTAAAATGGCTCCCTTCATCTTGGTTTGATTTCAATGATTTTCCCGAAGTCACCCTCCTCTAGAGAGAAAGAAGATCAAATTGTAAATAAAAAACTGAATCCAGAATTCCTGCTCTGACTTCCCACCCACCAAAGGATTGTACAGTACATAATAACACGGGACAATTCTTCAAGGATCTCTCGTTGCTTTATAAGGCTGAGGTGCCTTTTAAAATGTTTTTATTTTCTGCTCTTTGTAAATTTATGTTTGAAAGGCTAGTGATTATTTTTTTTTATAATCCACATCTTTGAGGGTGGGGCAGGTTTGGAGTCAGTGACAGTGATCCCTCAGCCTCAGGCCTTTGATACATGTTTGAATGCCACGAAGAATTTCATCTTTTATCCATTCCGCCGGATGATGAAAAGAGCTTTAAAAAATTGCCTGTCATTCTGTCCGTCTATTTTGCTTTAACGTTTAACAAAGATGTCTCAGGCTGCTGAGATAAATTAGATGCATTCCTTCTTAATCCGGCCACGCGGTACTGGAAATGGGAGAGTTAAAGAGAAAAGAGCCCATCCTTACGGTAACTAGCAGCCGAGACTTCGCTGATCCGCTCACCCGCCAGGCCGGACCACCCAGCATAAGTGCCTCTAGAAGATGCCAATAGACAATAGGTGCAGGAGTAGGCCATTCGGCCCTTAGAGCCAGCACCGCCATTCAATGTAATCATGGCTGATCATCCCCAATCAGTACCCCGTTCATGCCTTCTCCCCATATCACCTGACTCTGCTATCTTTAAGAGCCGTGGCTGGGTGAATGATGAGTTGGCCCGGGTGCTGGACTGCACACAAAGCCCAGCCGGCGGGTCAACTGACGTCGCACGGCCCGGGTGCCGAACCTTGCGCGCGGCATCATGCTGCCCAGGCCAAAACTCCTCAGACGGCCCGCCGGCTGGGCTTTGTGTTCTGCTGCATGCAAATTCCGGCACCCCATCCAACTCATGAACCGATGATCGGCCATGAGAAGGAGGCGTGTTGGTGTCGGCGGTAAGTGAAGGTCCGAAGGTCGGACAGCGGGCTGGGCTGCTGACCGATGGGGCCACTGGCGAGGCCCTGCTGCTGCACTCCATGGGCTGCACTACGTCGGGACAGGTGAGGCGGGGCCGGACGCGGCACGTCGACCCGACAGTCCCCTTGACCCAAGTATTAGCAGTCAAATACGGGACAATGGTGGCTCCGTATGGGACAAACCAATTTAGCCTAATATACGGGATGTCCCGGCTAATACGGGACAGTTGGCAACCCTAATGAGGACCTATGTTTGGAGTGACATCAAAATGGCATCCGATGTTCACGGACAAATATCTTTAGCCGGCAGGCAAGAATTCCCCCATCCATTCACAACCAGAATAGCGACTTCCAGAAACATAGAGTTACAGGGTCATACAGAGTGGAAACAAGCCCTTCGGCCCTACTTTCCCCATTCTGACCAACATATCCCATCTATACTCTGTGTAGGAAGGAACTGCAGACGCTGGTTTAAACCAAAGAAGACACAAAAAGCTGGAGCAAGTCAACGGGTCAGGCAGCACCTCTGGAGGGAAGGAATGTGACATATCGGGTCTAGACTGAAGAAGTTACTCCAGCTCTGTGTCTATCTCCCAACTACACTTGCCCACCTGCCTGCGTTTGGCCCAAACCCTTCTACACCTATCCTGTCCATGTACATATCCGTACCTGTCAGTATTTAATTGTCAGCAAATTTGACAATTAAACACTCTTGAATGGTGATCTAGATAATTCCCTTGCAAGGAAGCCTGACTGGGCTGGGAAAGAGTAGAGAAGGCTGATTGGTGCAAGAGGAAGAAGCAGGGTCCTCAGAAGGTCAAGAACTAGTTAGATTTTGCTTTGAGGGCTAACAGAATCAAGGGATATGGGGAAAAAGCTGGAACGGGGTACTGATTTTAGACGATCAGCCACGATCTTATTGCATGGCGGTGCTGGCTCGATGGGCCAAATGGCCTACTCCTGCACCTATTTTCAATGTATCTATGTTTCTAAGGCCACATAATCCCAGGATCTTCAGCTGAACAACTCTGCAATCTCAAAGCAGGCCATGGATTGCATTTCCTGATCCTTTTCTAAATAACTGTGTCAATCCCCACCCCTGACCACAGCGGCTGGAGTTATTTGCAACATCTTCTAACCTGCAGTTCAAGGTTTCGTGAGGGAGGTACTGGTGGCGATCTTTACTAAGAAGAGATCTGAGTAAAACACAATATGTTGGATTGGGTAACTCAGCGTGGTCAGGCAGCATCTCTGGAGGACATGGACAGGCAACGTTTCTGGTCAAGCTGAAGCAGGATCCCGACCTCCCAGATGCTGCCTGACGCACTGAGTCAAGAGTCAAGTCAAGAGTCAAAAGAGTTTTATCGTCATGTGTCCCAGATAGGACAATGAAATTCTTGCCTGCTGCAGCACAACATAGTACATCATGATAGAAAAAAAAAGTTTTCAGGCTCCTGTACCTTCTTCCCGTTGGCAATGGTGAAATGAGTGTGTGGCCAGGATGGTGTGGGTCTTTGATGATGTTGGCTGCCTTTTGGAGGCAGCGACTACGATAGATCCCTTCGATGGGGGGGAGGTCAGAGCCGGTGATGGACTGGGCAGTGGTCACAACTTTTTGCAGTCTTTTCCGCTCCTGGGCGTTCGAGTTGCCGAACCAGGCCACGATGCAGCCAGTCAGTATGCTCCCTACCGAGCACCTTGTGTTTTACTCAAGATTCCAGCATCTGCAGTTCCTCGTGTCTCCCGAACTGAACGGAATTAGTCAGCAAAGGAGACCAAATGGTAACCATGGCTGATGTGTTTGATGACTCTGGTGTATAACCCACACATGTACATATAGGATAGTGCTAGTGTGTACAGGTTGATCGCTGGGCGGGGTGGACTGGGTGGGCCGAAGGGCCTGTTTCCGTGCTGTACCTCTAAACTCAGTGAGCTATGATGGGGCCCATACGACTGCATTAAATACAGTGAAGCAACACTTCTTATACCTGGATATTGGAATACACCCTAACACACAAAGCCCAGGCAAAGCTTTCTTCCACAATATCACTTTGCCTTGTGCAAGGAAATTCTTGAGGAATCGAAGCAACATCTTTGCAAGGATTGAAGACCAAGGTCAGGGGCTAATATGTGGCAGTGTTGTCTATGAACTGGAAGTTGCCTGGTGAGCACAACAGGGTGTGTTCATAAGTGATAGGAGCAGAATTATTCCATTCGGTCCATCAAGTCTACCCCGCTATTCAACCATGGCAGGTCTACGCGTTTCGTGCTGGGGGTAAGGTCCTGATTTACAAATGCTATTTCCCTCACCCTGTCTAAAGACTGTGCTGTGCATGGGAATTGCTGGTGAATTTCATCACTCGTGTCTGCCTTTATTGAGAGTTGGCTCCAAAAATACTGAATTGAATACTTTATTGCCACCTGTGACAAGTCGCAGTGAAATTCATATTGAAAGTGGGCTACATTTTCATGTTCACAAGTTAGAGGAACAGAATCAGGCCATTCGGCCCATCGGGTTTACACCGCCATTCAATCATGGCAGATCTATCTATCCATCTCAGCCCCATTCTTCTGCCTTAAGAATAAGGGGTATTGGCAGGAAAATCGGATAGTTTCTATCGGACGAGGTCTGCATTCATAGAATCGTTACAAAGATAGGATGCAAGAGCACCTCGGGTCTTGGTGGGGGGATGAAAAACTATCGAATTGGTAGATTCCTTTTACGTGATATATATATTAGAGTAACTGGATTTTTTTTCTCTTTTTTCTTTTTCGTTTCTAGGGTCTATCTCTTAATCCCCTTTCTCTAATTCATTGACCAAGGGTTCTTTTTTTTTTCCCCTTTGACAGGCTCTTTAACTTTCACAACTCTTTTCACCTTTTTTCTGAAAAGCCATAAAACTATGGGGTGCCATGCTTGTAACAATATATATGCGATGTACACTGATGTATTTACCTCTATTAAATAAAAATATTCAGCAAAAAAAAAAAAAGAATACGGGGTAGGCCATTTAGGACTGTGCTAAGGAGAAACCTTTTCACCCAGAGAGTTGTGAATCTGCGGAATTCTCTGCCACAGAAGGCAGTGGAGGCCAATTCACTGGACGCTTTCAAGAGAGAGTTAGATATAGCTCTTTGGGCTAACGGAATCAGGGGATGTGGGGAGAAAGCAGGAACGGGGTACTGATTTTGGATGATCGGCCATGATCAGATTGAATGGCGGTGCTGGATTGAAGGGCCGAATGGCCTACACCCACACCTATGTTCTATGTTTCTATATGTCTCCCCGTAACCCCTGGTACCCTTACTAGGCTGAAGTTTGCATTATTATCTGGAACTGACATTGCAAGGATCCTGACCAGTCCGTTGTATGATCGGGCCACAAATAGACAAGCATCTGGACATAAGCTGCATTGCTGGAGAATTTACGGAGCAATCACCATTAAAGCGACGAGCAGTTCCTGCAGGGGTTCACAGTTCACCAGGGTGAATGAAAAACCCTTTTATATTTTCAAACTCTTTGCTTTGGGGAAAAGCTTTGAAAACGATTTGGGACTCAAAGTGATCCAATTTGGATTCATTTCCAAATATCCTTAATTTCGCCCAATTTTGGACAATTTAGGTTTGATAGACTGTCTGCTTAGCAGAAATAATGGCTCCATCTGTGCCCAGCAGAAACATCTTTATATCCGTTGATGAAAAAGGAGTATAACCCCATCAGTACAGCCTCAGGTCATGTCTACTGCCACATTGTCGCTTTGCCTTGTGCAAAGAAATTCTTGAGGAATCGAAGCAAAATCTTTCACTGGCTCTCGCTGGGCAGCTGAGAATCGACTGTTAGCCGAGCTCTTATTTAACTTTGTTTTTTTTATTCCATTTAGTATTTAATGTCTCTCCGGTTTCCCTAATAGTGTTGGGACTGTGAAACTGCCCAGTTCCCTTGGATATGTCAGAGGTCAAATGAACTGTTGACACCTCAGCAATCTGGTGGATCAGTGCAATTTCTTTGCTAGCCGTTCCGATCCCCTTGGTATTTGATGCATCGGGATAGTTCATCCTTGTGACTATTTAATTTTGAACCCGAGTTTGAATGTTCATTTTCGGTTCGCTTTGGGTGAGCGTTTTAGATGTTTTTTTCATCCTGGTCCAGTAAAATCAGGTGTTTTCGTTTAAAAAAAATAAAAACTTTGGTTAAAAGCTACATCATGTTGCAATTTAAATGGAGCACCACTGATCAGAAATTGACAATCACAGCAGATGCATGTTCAGTTATAAAATCACAGCATTGAAACACGCCCTTTGGCCCATCAAGGCACCATGGTTGGAGGCAGAGGTTGGTGGTGCGAGGGTGTACTTTGGATGTCCTGACCCCGAAAACGTCACCCATTCCTTCGATCCAGAGACGTCGACTGTCCTGCTGAGTTACTCCAGCTTTTTGTGTCCACCTTTCCTATGACCAGTGATGTGCCTCAGGCGTCAGTACTGGGCCCATTTCTGTTTATCATCTCAATCAATAACTTAAACATTAGACAGCACAGCACAGAGTGTTTTATTGTCATATGTCCCGGATGGGACAATGAAATTCTTACTTGCCGCAGCACAACAGAATGTTTGAATATGTAAACAGAGTGCATAACGGGGGGAAGAGAAAAATAAAGAAAAGGTGCAATAAATAACAAATATAGTGCAATAAAAATATAGTCTTTTGCAGTTCAGAGCTCAGAGCTTATTTGTTGTTGAGTTTAATAGCCTGATGATAATAGATAATAAGCCTGATGATTTAATAACCAAGAACAGGCCCTTCGGCAGAACATTATGCCAAGACCATCAGTTGTCCACCTGCACATAACCCATAGCCCTCCATTCACCACATGCCCATATGCCTATCCAAAAGTATTTTAAATGCCACTAACAAATTTGCTTCAACCACCCTCCCTGGCATTGCGTTCAAGGCACTCACCACGCTCTGTGTAAATAATTAGTCCCACACATCTCTTTTGAACTTTGCCCCTCTCACCTTCAACCTAAGCCCACTAGTATTTGTAAAGTTTGAATAATGCACATTTCCATCCACTCCCAGTCCGAGGCAGAATGATTTAGTTTTGCATTCACCCACACCTCGACCACTAAATGTTTTTGTTTAGTTTAGAGACACAGCGTGGAAACGGGCCCTTCAGCCCACTGAGACCAACAATCGACCCGTACACTAGGTCTTCTGCTCACTCAGTACAGTCTACAGTAGCCGATTGACCTATGAACCGGCAAGCCTTTGGGATGTTGGAGCAAACCGGAGCACCCGGTGAAAACCCACGCGCTCACACACGTTGGAGGACGTACAAACGTCACACGGACAGCACCCGAGGTCAGGATCGAACCCGGGACCCTAGCACTGTGGCAGTAAAGCCCCTGTCCCACTTAGGAGACCTAAACAGCAACCTCTGGTGACCTTGCCCGCCACAAAAGGTTTCCACGAGGTCACCGGATGTTTTGATCACTCTCCCTAATGGTTAAAAGTGGTTTCCGTGTGGTCGAGGCTTCATCTAGGTTTTTTCATCATGATTAAAACCAGCCTCGACTAAAAATAGGTTGCCGTTTTAAAAATTGCTAATTTTTTTGTCGCAGGTCTAGTCGAAGCGGTTTTCTTCATAATCGAGGAAGGTTTTCAACATATGCGTGGCAGGTGGTAGGAGGTTGCAGGTCACCTCAACCCTGATTTTTTTTGGGTGGAGGGCAAGGTCACCAGAGGTTGCTGTTTAGGTCTCCTAAGTGGGACAGGGGCTTAACTCTACCGCTGCGCCACTGTGTTATCAGGTTCTCTCAATTTCTCTCATCCCAAACAAATGAAGGAGCCTGTCGTGTTAAATGGGATAGTGGTCCGGAATTGTGTCGAATAATAGGAGGGGTCACCTTGTCACACGGAACAAACTGCCAGAGGAGGTAGTTGAGGCTGGGACTATCCCAATGTTTAAGAAACAGTTTGACAGGTACATGGCTAGGACAGGTTCAGAGGGATATGAATCAAACGCAGGCAGGTGGGACTAGTGTAGAAGGGGCATGTTGGCCGGTGTGGGCAAGTTGGGCAGAGGGGCCAGTTTCCACACTGTACCACTCTGTGACTCTCCCAGTGCCTGAGCCTCCGCAGAAGGCGAGTAAACACTTACAGGTCCACAATGTGTAACTAATTGAGCCTGCTTAAAGCCCGTCCCCACCACTGCTGCTGTGTGCGAGCAAAGCCTGGCTTGTACCACGCCGCACGCACATTTGCCGAGTCTCTTTAGATGCTGTTCGGCAGAAGCCAAGTGACAGAAGTGCAGTATCAAAACAAAGAATGAGATGGGATGTGTAATCTTGTGTTATTTATCCGGCTGACTGGCATCTTCCACGGCGGAAACAAATTTCACTTTGAATGGGAAGGGGAGGGGGGGGGGCTTCATGCAGTTCGACTCCAGCATATTAACACGCAATATGTCGCAAACACAGACAGCCAAAGAGTAGTGCTGTTTTATGACAGCTTAATGTCTTATAATATGTGACTAATTACTTTGGTAATTGCTGGACCATTCCATCTCAGACAAACGCAGACAGCCACAGTACCTGTACCATGTTACCAACACAATACAAACTCGTTCCAGTGGAGGTTTCGCCACTCTTGACTGGGCCATGCAAACGTGTTGCCTCACTCACCCTTCCTCTACAACTGGAGTTATTATTTGCTATTTCTCTCTCTCTCTCTCTCTCTCTCCAGCTCTCTCTCCAGCTCTATGGCTGGCAGCCAGCTCCAGTTTTGGCCTTTGGACAGGAATAGTTAGACAAAACATCGGAAAGCACGAGGAGCTTGAATGCCTGTCCCACCAGGAGGTCCTGACATGGAAGAATCTCTGCCTGTTTGTTGAAATCCCTGGAAATGAACTTGCTCGGAGTTTGTTTACTTTGCTCTTTATTGGCTTTGCGAAAAACACATTTTTATTCTCCGCTCTCTTCGCCTTGATCTTTCACTTTAGTTTCAGCTCTTATTTAGTTTCGGAGATGCACTTGCCAATGAGAAACAGGCATGGCCCTGCTCCAGGCCACACTGAGTTTGGGTGCGCGGGTCAGGCTCAGATCGAAGTCCAAAATCCAGATTGCTCGAGTCTGGAATCCGTTAAATAGCTCTGGTGTGCGAGTTGAACTTAAATCTTCCTCTATCTTCGGGGAGCTGGGGTGTATTAAGACCCTCTGGTTTGGCAGGGAACCTGGGCTGAACAGGCAAAGACTCCAAGACCACCAGAGAATTGGAAAAAATCTAGCACAAAGCACTCGGGGCACATTGCTGTGTGCTGTGGTCAGATTGCCAGCGGGCATCAGAAGTAATGGATCTTGAGTAACAGGAATAGAATTCAACAGAAAGGATGGGCAGAGGAGACAAATATATTGCACAATTGCAAAATAGTCCCACCACAAATTGGAGGAGCGGCATTTCATATTTCGCTTGGGTAGTTTACATCCCAGCGGTATGAACATTGACTTCTCCAATTTCAGGTAGTCCTTGCTTTCTCCCTCCTTCCCCTCGCCTTCCCAGCTCTCCCACAGCCTACTGTCTCTGCCCCTTCCTTTCTTCGTCCTGACCCCCCCCCTCCCCCACCCCCACATCAGTCTGAAGAAGGGTCTCGACCCGAAACGTCACCTATTTCCTTCGCTCCATAGATGCTGCCTCACCCGCTGAGTTTCTCCAGCATTTTTGTCAACCTTCAATTTTTCCAGCATCTGCAGTGCTTTCTTAAATATATTGCACAAGATCGACTGGCCTTACATTTTCACCAATAGTAATTCCTAAAAACCTCCTCAAAGGCCAATATTGCAACACATGTTTTTATTTCTGCTCGTCCACAAAACCTCTTGCTGGCACTGGGCACCGACCATGCGTCCCATCTACACCAGTCCCACCTGCTTGCATTTGGCCCTTATCCCTCTAAACCTGTCCTATGCGTGTACCTGTCCAAATGTTTCTTAAACGTTGTGAGAGTCCCTGCCTCAACTACTTCCTCCTGCAGCTTGTTCCATGCGCCCACCAAGCTTTGTGTAAAAAAGTGACCCCTCAAATTCCCATTAAATCTCTCCCCCCCCCCCCCCCTCTCACCTTAAACCAAAGTTCTTGATTCCCCTACTCTGGGCAACAGACCCTGTGGCATATACTCGATCAATCCTCTGATGATTTTATACACCTTTATAAGGTCATCCTCCTGCACTCCAAGCAATAGAGTCCCAGCCTGCACAACCTCTCCCTATAGTTCAGACCCTCGAACCCTGGCAACATCCCCGTAAATCCTTTCTCTACCCTTTCCAGCTTCCATTTGTTAGTCGGTTGTGCTAGTCAGTGGCAGGGGATTGGTAATGAATTGCAAAGCACGCAAAGAGTATCTAACGGCGACAAAGTTACAAAAGTAATCATCAGAATTCCTTCACTCAGAGCTCGTGTACGGGGACCGCCAGTCACTAGGCCAAAGGGCCTGTTTCCGCACAGTCCCTCGAAACTAGACTAAACTAACTCGTTTCCACTGGTGGGAGAGTCCAGGACTAGATGGCACAGCCTCATAATCAAAGGACGTTCTTTTAGGAAGGTGAGGAGGTGACATTTCTTTAGTCAGAGGGCGATGAATCTGTGGAATTATTTGCCACAGAAGCTCTGTGGAGGCCAAGTCAGGGGATACTTTTAAGGCAGAGATAGATAGGTTCTTGATCAGCACGGGTGTCGGAGGTTATGGGGAGAAGGCAGGAGAATGGGGCTAGGAGGGAGAGATGGATCAGCCGTGGATTGAATGGCGGAGTAGGCTTGATGGGCCGAATGGACTAATTCTGCTCCCAACACTTATGACCTTATGACCTCATGACCCCTTCGGTAAAGAAGACAACTCCAAAGGCCTGGGTTCAATCCTATCCTCTGGGAATGCTGTGTGTAGAACCTGCATAAATGCAGCATGCTCAGCTAGGGTGGTGGTCGAAGCTGAGATGTTAGAGGCATTTAAAAAGACTTCCAGATATGCATGTGGATATGTTGGGAACAGGGCGTTGTTCAGTTTAGTTCCGTTTATTGTCACGTGTACTGAAGGACAGTGAAAAGCCTGGGTTACGTTAAACGTGCGCACACTTAAAATGGCTGCCTCGCCAAGGTAACCTGGTGCATCATCGGTAATAATAATAATAATAATAATAATAATATATTTTATTGTCATTACACATAAGCGCAACGAGATTTGGTTTGCAACTTCCAACCGATGTCATAACTTAAACGACTAATACAATTTAGGTTTAGATACCCCGAGAACAAGGTTTGTGAAAAGAACATTGGAACCGTAAAAGCCAAAACCAAAACAGACTAAAGTGCAGATGTATCTGTGCGACGTGACCATCCGAGGGAGACAGTCCATGGGGGGGCACTCAGCAGGGCCGGTTCAGAGCCGCTATAGCTCTGGGAATGAAGCTGTTCCTGAGTCTGGAGGTGCGAGCGTAGAAGGCCTTGCAACGTCTGCCGGAAGGGAGTAGTTCGAACAGTCCATTACAAGGGTGAGAGGAGGTCTTTATGGATGCTGACGGCCTTCCTAAGGCACCGTGGGCCTTAGGTAGAGTTTGCTATCGATATCTACAGCCTTTGTAGAATGGTCATCTGAAACTCTGAATGCAAACAATAATGTGCCACAGTTTAAAATCTCTTCGACACTTCGGATAATTCCTCACATTTTAGATTAAAATATATATATCGACAGTTTAGGAGCTGAGATTTTGGCAGAAGACGTGCATCACTTTGATAAGTTATAAGAAAGATGAAGCAGCAAATTAAAATTAATAAGAGGGGGCGAGGGGGGGGGGGCACCGAGCCACAGGGTACATGGGCACGGTGCCACCAGAGTGCCAACATGCTTTCACATAGACTTGGTTTGGAGCCAAGGTTTACTCACATGATGAGCCCTTAGTCCTGGCAACGTAACAGACAGCGGTGCTGAGAGGAAGCTGGGCGCTGCCTCACAAGGACCGAGAGTAAAACAGCAGCCGACACACAATAACATTTGGAAACAAGGAACTGCAGATGCTGGGTCACAAAATGAAAAGACGCACAATGCTGGAGTAACTCAGCGGGCCAGGCAGGGTCTCTGGAGAACATGGATAGGTGGTGTTTCTGGTTGGGACCCACATCCTCAGACCGATTGTAGGGAGGAGGGATAAAGAACAGCTGGAAGAGGGGAAGGGTCTGGAAAGGGATCTCGACCTGAAATGTCACCGATTCCTTTTCCCCAGAGATGCTGCCTGACCCGCTGAGTTACTCCAGCATTTTGTGTCAGTCTAGGGGCCAGACAAAGCTTGGCAGGTTATGATCATCCTCTTTGTTTAAGAAGGAACTGCAGTTGCTGGAAAATCGAAGGTAGACAAAAGTGCTTGAGAAACGTTTCGGCCCGAAACGTTGCCTATTTCCTTCGTTCCATAGATGCTGCTACACCCGCTGAGTTTCTCCAGCACTGTTGTCTATGTCCATCCTCTATGTTCATTCAAGTACATGCCCAGACTCCTCTTAAATGTTCTTACGTCCTGCTTGCAGCCAAGACCAGCCAAGATTGATTGCAGGAGTGGACCTGATGGGCCAAATGGCCTAATTCTGCTCCTATCACTGATGGCCTGAAGACCACTGGCTTCTGGTCCGCCAAGGCTGACCGGATCGTCCGGTTGCTGACCGGTTGAACTCCTCTTCCGATTCCCATTCTGGCCTTTCTGCCCTGGGCCTCCACCATTGGCAGAGTGAGGCCACTCGCATCCGCAACTCCTGGGTTCACTCATATCTTCCCACTCAGACCACCCCCTTCCTCGGGTACTTCCCCCTGCAACCGCAGGAGATGTAACACTCACCTGTCCCAACACCTACTCCCCTCACCTCCATCCAGGAACCCCAGCATGCCCTCCAGAAGTGCAAGTACACCTCCTCCAACCTCACCTACTGCATCCGGTGTTCCCGATGTGTGCACCTCCTGTACACCTCAGATATGGTGCTCAAAATTGCTCACAATACTCCAAATGCAGCCTGACCAGTGCCTGAGCATTATATCACTGATTTTTGTGTTCTAGCCCTCTTGAAATAAATGCTCTCAAGGATGAGGGGAAAGGAACGCTTTACTGCAATACATAATGCACAAAATGTAATTTAAGTTTCTTTCTGGGACACAGTGGGACACGGGCAAAGCATTAATATTAAACATGCGTGGATGATTAGACATCGTCTCCTTTGATCTCTGTCAGCAGAGGAGGACTGGGAGAAAGAGGTCAGATAAAGGTAGGACGTTAGTTAAAAATAGAGGGACCTTGAGACGAGTTCATGTTAAATAGCTTCTGGCATTAACATTCCATACGTATGAACGGTGACTATTGTCTCCCAAGCCCTCCTGCTCATGAGTATTGTGTCTATGCAGAGGATGCTTATCAAAGCTGCAAATCCCTGAGATGGCGGGAGACATCATGTCAGGGATCGAGTCACCTCAGCAATGGTTTCCCGGAACTGTGTTGCCAGCAGCTCCCTTCGCACTACTTCAGAAGCGCAAGATCGTCTCAACAAGGAAGGTCGGCTTCATTGGGCAGCAAAGATAGACACAGAATGCCAGAGTAACCCAGCGGGGACAGGCAGCATCTCTGGAAAGAAGGAATAGGTGACGTTTCGGGTCGGGTCTGAAGAGGGGTCTCGACCCGAAACGTCACCCGTTCCTTCCCTCCAGAGATGCTGCCTGTCCCGACCGCTGGGTTACTCCAGCTTTTTGTGTCTACCTTCGGTTCAAAAGCAGCATCTGCCGTTCCCTCCCACACGGACAGTGGGAGTGGTTGGGAGGCCTGGGATGCGGGAGGGACGGAGAGAGAGGGAAAGCAAGGGTTACTTGAAGTTAGAGAACTCAATATTCATACGGAAGATAGACACAAAACTGCTGGAGTAACTCAGCGGGTCAGACAGCATCTCTGGATAGAGTATTCCCGCCGCAGGGTAGTAAGCTGCGGCAGTCCTCTTTAAAGGAGACATGAGTGCTATCAGAGTTGCACGGGCTGCAGCCTTGCTCTGCCCTTCAACTCCAGTTCACAGACAGGAGGGAGTAAAGGACATCGCGCAGACAGGGTCGATTTCTCCCACTGATGGTAAATAGTTTCTCCCACTCACATGGTAAATGGTAGGGAATTGAGGAATGCTGTGGAACAGAGGGATCCAGGAATAACTGTGCATAGTTCCCTGAAGGTGGAATCGCATGTAGATAGGGTGGTAAAGAAAGCCTTTGGTGTGCTGGCCTTTATAAATCAGAGCATTGAATATAGGAGTAGGGAAGTAATGTTAAAATTGTACAAGGCATTGGTAAGACCAATTCTGGAGTATGGTGTACAATTTTGGTCGCCTAGTTATAGGAAGGATGTCAACAAAATAGAGAGAGTACAGAGGAGATTTACTAGAATGTTGCCAGGGTTCCAGCAACTATGTTACAGAGAAAGGTTGAACAAGTTAGGTCTTTATTCTTTGGAGCACAGAAGGTTAAGGGGGGACTTGATTGAGGTCTTTAAAATGATGAAAGGGATAGACAGAGTTGACGTGGATACGTTTTTCCCATTGAGGGTAGGGAAGATTCAAACAAGAGGGCATGACATGAGAATTAAGGGACAGAGGTTTCGGGGTAACGTGAGGGGGAACTTCTTTACTCAGAGGGTGGTGGCTGTGTGGAATGAGCTTCCAGCAGAAGTGGTGGAGGCTGGATCGATTTTAACATTTAAGAGTAAAGTGGATAGGTATATGGACGTGAAGGGAATGGAGGGGTATGGTCTGAGTGCAGGTAGATGGGACTAGGGGAAAACAAATGGTCGGCACGGACTGGAAGGGCCGAGAGGGCCTGTTTCCGTGCTGTAATTGTTATATGGTTATATGGTTATATGGTTATATTGAAACCTCCAGTGTTCTTGGCCGGCCTCTTGGAGCTGTGACTTCTCCCCTTAGGAGCTCTCTGGAGCAGATTCACCCTTACACTGACGGGCAACTAGGTTTGCCAACTGTCCAAATTAGCCGGGACATCTCGTATATTGGGCTAAATTGGTTTGTCCCATAAGGGACAGCCTTTATCCCGTATTTGACTGCTACTACTCGGGTCGAGGGGACTTTCGGGTCGGAGCGCCGTGTCCGGCCCCGTCTCGCCCGTCCTGATGTCGTGCAGCCCATGGAGTGCAGCAGCAGCAGCGCCTCGCCCGTGGCCCCGTCGGTCGGCAGCCCGGCCAGCTGTCCGAGCTTCGGACCTTCGCTTACCGCCGACACCAACACACCTCCTTCTCATGGCCGATCATCGGTTCATGTGTTGGATGGGGCGCCGGACTTTGCGCGCAGCGTCACGCGGCCCGGGCCAAAACTCCTCAGCTGGCCCGCCGGCTGGGCTTTGTGTGCAGTCCAGCACCCGGGCCAACTCATCATTACACCCAGCCACGGCCGAGTCGGTTAACGAATTGCCGTCGGGGAATTTGTCCCTTATTTTGACCTTTTGCCCCTTGTTTGGGAGTGAGAAAACTGGCGACCCTATTGGCACGGGAAGAGGAGATCACGATCGGAGGGACCTTCGGAGAAGCTATTACTCAGTTTGGTTTATTGTCAGGTGTACTGAGGTACAGTGAAAAGCTTCTGTTGCGCGCTAAACATTCAGTGGAAAAATAATAGTCTTGGATCAATATTTCCAAGACCCAGGCGGTTATTTGCGTGCTTGCCGCAGAAGCAGATGTACAATCGCGCGTTACAGTCACTCCGCACTCTAACATCTCCAGTCCTACAGCCAGCAACAGTATTATGACATCTGTACACCTAAATGGCTCGATTGTAATCGTGTACTTTCTTCCCGCTGACCGGTTAGCGCGCAACAAAAGCTTTTCACTGTACCTCGGTACACGTGACAATAGAATAAACTGAACTAAACATGATTACAATCAAGCGTCCACAGTGTACAGATACATGATAAGGGAATAACGTTTAGTGCAAGGTAAAGCCAGCAACGTCCGATCAAAGTTAGCCAAGGTTGACCACTGTGGTAGACAGTAGCTCAGGACTGCTCTCTAGTTGTGGTAGGATGGTTCAGTAGCCGGTTATTGATCTGGGCCTTGTGTTAGCTGCTGGGAGGAGCCCACTGCAGTTGTTTTAACTTGCCGGTTGACCTTTGTATAGCCTTCCTTCACGCCAGGTCACAGTAAAAGCATTGATCCCCATTTCACAGCTGGGTGAACATTTGGCGTCACTCAGTGTGAGAGGGTGCGAATCTAGCAACACTGAGAAACTGTTTAGTTCAGTGGGAAGGATGCGTTTTGAACTGCGATTGATGTTTTAACTTAGAACCAGTGGCAGGGGTGTGTAAAGGGTGAAGTCTGAAGTTAACCCAAAACGTCACCTATTCCTTTTCTGCTGTCTGACCCATTGAGTTACTCCAGCCTTTTCTAATTACTGATTATTTATACCGATACTTCTGATTATAAATGTGTGGTGGTGGTTCATAATAAAAGTTTGAAGAGCAATATATTACAGCCTGCAGTTGAGTTTAGAGATACAGCGCGGAAACAGGCCCTTCAGCCCACCGAGTCCGCCCGACCAGCGATCCCCGCACATTAACACTATCCCACACACACCGGGGACAATTTACAATTTTTACCAAGCCAATTAACCTAAAAACCTGTACGTCTTTGGAATGTGGGAGAAAACCGGAGCACCCGGAGAAAACCCACGCACGTCATGGGGAGAACGTACAAACTCCGTGCAGACAGCACCCATAGTCAGGATGGAACCCGGCTCTCTGGTGCTGTAAGACACATCAACTCTACCACTCAGCCACCATGCCACCTGTAGTTTCAGGATGGACAAGATGATTAAATATGTGAGTGAAGACCCCAGCAGTTAACGTGATGCACAGCAGAACCACCTGGATATATAATGCGAGCTCCCAGTCTCAGTCACACTCCCGACTATAACAGTGGAGTAAGTCTTTTCTAGGCCTGTCCCACTTAGGCAGGCCCATAACTCTCCTACCTGGCTGTAAAGTGTAGAAGATTTGTGGGCAGCACGGTGGCACAGCAGTAGAGTTGCTGCCTTATGCTCTTACAGTGCCAGAGACCCGGGTTTGACTCCGACTACGGGCGCTGTCTGTACGGAGTTTGTGCGTTCTCCCCGTGACCTGCGCGGGTTTTCTCCAAGATCTTCAGTTTCCTCCCACGCTCCAAAGACGTCGAGGTTTGTAGGTTAATTGGCTTGGTGTAAATGTAAATATCCCTAGCGTGTGTGTGAGAAACGGACTCGATGGGCTGAAGGGCCTGTTTCCGCGCTTTATCTCTAGGCTAAACTGAACAAACTACAGGCTGAGATATATTTCACTTCAAACTTTTATTGTGAACCACTGTACATTTATAAACAGAAGAAGTATCAGTATCAATAATCAATAACCTTGGGGAGAATCATCGCTAACTTACCAAAACAAAAGTCACGCCAATCTGCCCACCTGATGGTAAAAAAATTATGTAAATACTCAGCTGGTTAGAAATCAACAATTTGATCTGAGATATTATGTGTGGGAAGGAACTGCAGATGCTCGACCTGACCCGACCCGACCGAAACGTCACCTATTCCTTTTCTCCAGAGATGCTGCCTGACCCGTTGAGGCATTTTGCTCCAGCATTTTATGTCGATCTTGGGTGTAAACCAGCATCTGCAGTTCCTTCCTACGGATTAAAATGGCTTCCATCTCATGTCCAGGGCTGACAACACAGTGGGAGCTTCCAATCTAACAGAAGGTCAGGATTGAAAATCAACGTCTGTTGTTCCCGCTGAAGTCCTGCGTGCCCTACTGCGGACGGCTTGAAAGCTCTGCTCTCCCTGAATGAGAGCACTTCAAATCTGCGCCACATTCCACACTGGGGAAAGTAGCATTAAACAGCCCACTGTGCGGTCTTCCGCCTTCAATGTGTTAGGAATGTGATCAACATGTGACGAGTGTTTGACCGCACTGGGCCTGTACTTGCTGGAGTTTAGAAGAATGAGAGGGGACCTCACTGAAGCGTACAGAACAGTGAAATGCCTGGATAGAGTGGACGTGGAGAGGAAGTTTCCTCCAGTGGGAGAGCCCAGGGACTAGAGTTCATAGCCTCAGAATTAAAGGACGTTCTTTTAGGAAGTAGATGAGGAGGAATTTCTTTAGTCAGAGAGCGGTGAATCTGTGGAATTCTTTACCACAGAAGGTTGTGGAGGCCAATTCAGTGGATATATTTAAGGCAGAGACAGATAGATTCTTGATTAGGATGGGTATCAGAGGTTACGGGGAGAAGGCAGGAGAATGAGGTTAGTAGGGAGCGATAGATCAGCCATGATTAAGTGATGGAGTAGACTTGGTGGGCCGAATGGCCTAATTCTGCTCCTATCACTTACGATTTTGTGAACTCAGCGGGATAGGCAGCATCTCTGGAGATACGGGATGGAGATAATGGCGCTTCGGATCGAGAACCTCTTCAGACAGTCCACCTTGAATCTTACCGTATTTTCTGGAGCGGCAACTTCCAAAAAATAATCCCAAGTAGCGTGGAAAATAATCCCAAGTAGTTTAAGCAAGGTGAGTGAATTTAAAATGGAAGCCACAACAAAACAAATGTCCCTGCAAAATCAACAAGATGGGAATGGAGATTTGTATCAAAACTATCTCTGAACAATTAGATTATACGTGCTAGGTTTAGTTACAATGCAAAATATATCACTGTTCAAAATCTTATAGATCGGGAATGCAAGGTGTCTTATCTGCGAGTTTGCAACTGGCATGAATTTCCGTGATATTCCCTTGCCGATGATATGCTGGGAATACGTGATAATCCCATTCTAAGTTGACTGCAAAAGAGATTGGAATAATTCTCCTTTGCTTTTTTTTTTTGCACCCAAGATTCGTATGTAAAAGGCAGTCCTCATTATTACGGGGCTTGACAGGATGGATGTGCAGGTGATGTTTCTGAGAAGACTGTGAACTCGTGATTGCCCTTATCTCCTGACGTGGGCCTCTTTTCACTGAGGCCCTGCTCTGGGATGTTGTGGTATAATATCCCTTTCTTTAGCTGTGGTAGATCCCCTCTAGTCTGGTATTATAACCGCAATGCTGCATTGTTCATTACAACACAAGAAACCGGCACTTTCAAACTACTGGCAAAGGAATTCTATAACATTTCTATTTTTGTCTAAAAACAAAAATGCTCAATCAAATTGCTGCTCCTCATTGTTACAAAATAATTAACTCAGGTAGACACTAAAAGCTGGAGTAACTCCAGCGGGACAGGCAGCATCTCTGGAGGAAAGGTATAGGTGACATTTCGGGTCGAGACCCTTCTTCAGGTCTCGACCCAAAACGCCACCCATTCCTTCTCTCCAGAGATGCTGCCTGTCCCCCTGGAGTTACTCCAGCTCTTTGTGTCTCTCTTCGGTTTTAAACCAGCATCTGCAGTTCCTCCCTACACAATTAACTTAGTTGCCACGTTTCCACCGGGGGTGCTTTTAAAGTGCAAAATGAACGTAAAAATGTCAAAGATAAACACAAAAGGCTGTAGTGAAGCAACGGGCCAGGCAGCATCTCTGGAGAGTAGGGAATAGGTGACGTTTCGGGTGGAGACCCCCTTCTTCAGGCTGAGAGTTGGTCTTCTTCAAAGCAGGCACACCTTGAGGAGATTTCGCGGCGGAGCAGACAAAAGTTGTGCGTCTGTGGGATTCTCTGCCTCAGAGGGCGGTGGAGGGCGCTTCTCTGGATGCTTTCAAGAGAGAGCGAGATAGGGCTCTTAAAAATAGCGGAGTCAGGGGGACATGGGGAGAAGGCTAGGAACGGGGTACTGATTGGGAATGATCAGCCACGATCACATTGAATGGCGGTGCTGGCTCGAAGGGCCGAATGGCCTACTCCTGCACCTATTGTCTATTGACATGAGCAGGAAGGAACTGCAAATGCTGGCTTACGCTGAAGATGGGGACAAAAAGCGGGAGCAGTAAAATATTGGTCGGGCTGGGTGTGTTTTTGCCGCTACTTTCAAACTCTACTGCTGCGAAGTTTTAGAAAGCGAGCAAAAAGTTTATGCAAGAACCATCCAGATTCTGAGCACCAAGTCAAGATTCTGTGAGCAAGCGTTTTGGCAGCCGAACTGCTCTGACATACAACATGAATCAAATCACAGTTTCAGTTGGCCCAGTTTTACCACAGGGTGTTGTTCTCTTCCCGTATTTTTAGGTCCTTCCACAGTAGGTGCCGAGCAAGTGAATTTCACGCCGTTGATTTGCAGCCTGTTCAGTCGGATGGCTTGGGGACTGGTTCCCTGGAGGGCTGAGCGACTGGGTGCCCCTAAAGGGACAGACCAGTCGCTTGGGACAGTTCCGAAGCAAAAGCCCGCAGATGCTGGAAAGCTGGAAGTTAGTTTAACATAGTTTAGAAGTACAGCGCGGAAACAGGTCCTTCGGCCCAATGGGTCCCTGCCGACCAGCGATCCCCGCGCACTAGCACTAACCCACACGCACACACACACACTAGGGACAATTTACAATTAGCCTACAAACCTGTCCATCTTTGGAGTGTGGGAGGAAAGTAGAGCCCTGGAGAAAACCCACGAGGTTCACGGGGAGAACTTGCAAACTCCGAGCAGACAGTGCCCGTGGTCGGGATCGAACCCAGGACCCCGGCGCTGTAAGGCAGCAGCTCTACCGCTATGCCACCGTGCCGCCCTTTAGGCACAGAGTGCCAGATGCACTCAGCAGGCCAGGCGGCATCTCCGGAGAGAGAAACGGAGTTACTATCTCAGGTCAGAAGATAGACACAAAATGCTGGGGTAACTCAGCGGGTCAGGGAGCATCGCTGGAGAAAAGGAATAGGTGATGTTTTGCGTTTCGGGTCAAAACCGAAATCTGAAGAAGGGTCTCGAGCCGATACGTCACCTGCTCCTTCTCTCCACAGATGCTGCCTGACCTGCTGAGCCTTTTTAATCTACCAGCTTGAATCAGAGATTGACAACATCAGAAAATGCCACAGCTTCTAATGCAGCTTAAATGTAGAAAAACATCACATCACAGAAGCAAATTTTGATAGTCTTTACTTTAGAATTTAGAGACGTAGCGTGGAAACAGGCCCTTCGGTCCATCAAGTCCGTGCCAACCACCAACCACCCCGTACACTAGCACTATCCTCTACACCAGGGACAATTTACAATTTATGGAAGTCAATTAACCTACAAACCTGCACGTCCGTGGAGTGTGGGAGGAAACCGGAGAACCAGGAGAAAACCCACATGGTTACAGGGAGAACGTTACAAACTCCATACAGACAGCACCCCTAGTCAGGATCGAACCCGGGTCTCTGGCGCTGTGAGGCAGCAACTCTAACGCTGCGCCACTGTGCCGCCCACTGATGTACATACGTATTGGAAGAGGCGGATAAAAACTGCGGTTAAAAATGAGTCGGTTATTAACATGCATCCTAAAGGAGAGTGGCGAGGGAGTTTTGGAGTTTTGGAGGTTTGTGTTTGTCAGTGGAGAAGGAACTTTGAGAATAGACACAAAATTACAAGAATGATTCCAGGAATGAGAGGCTTAGTATGTGGTAGACAAAAGTGCTGGAGAAACTCAACGGTGTATGGAGCGAAGGAAATAGGCAACGTTTCGGGCCAAAACCCTTCTTCAGGATTTCGGCCCGAAACGCTGCCTATTTCCTTCGCTCCATAGATGCTGCCTCACCCGCTAAGTTCCTCCAGCACCTTTGATTTTCCAGCATCTGCAGTTCCTTCTTGAACAGTGGGTTAGTATATGATGAGCGTTTGACAGCACTGGGCCTCTACTCGCTGGAGTTTAGAAGGTTGAGGGGGGACATCATTGAAACTCACCGAATAATGAAAGGCAGAGATAGATTGAATGTTGAAAGGATGTTTCCACTGGTGGGAGAGTCTAGAACCAGAGGTCGTGGCCTCAGAATTAAAGGGCGCTCTTTTAGAAAGGAGGTGAGGAGGAACTTCTTTAGTCAGAGGGCAGTTAATCTGAGAGTCAGGGGAGTGGGAAACTTGGGATATAAAAGAGTGCGTGGAACATGTATGGTGTGAAAAAGGATCGATCGGAGCAGACGATGATCAAGGTGAACTGGGCAGCAACGTAGCTGAAACCAAGAGGAGCCACACTGGGGCAATGTAAATCTGGCATTCGGCCCATGTCTTGGGTGCTTCGCTTTTTGAGTTGGTTGAATTTTCTTGACCATTGACACCCATTCCAATCAAGAATTTGTCTAAGGTACACAAAATGCTGGAGAAACTCAGCGGGTGCAGCAGCATCTATGGGGCGAAGGAGATAGGTAATGTTTCGGGCCGAACCCCGTCTTCAGACTGGTCTATCTCGTTGTCTATCTCTGCCTTAAAAATATCCACTGACTTGGCCTCCACAGCCCCCTGCGGCAATGGGTTCCACAGATTAACTACCCTCTGACTGAAGAAGTTCCTGCTCACCTCCTTTCTGAAAGAGGGCGCTTTAATCCTGAGGCTACGACATCTGGTCCTAGACCAGGGTCAGATCGTTTTCACCTCAATCGTTATTTTATTTCTCATTGCCCTCGCTTTCCATTCGCTTCCTTTTGCTTTGCTCCTCAGTCGGCTGCTTGTTTGCTATCCTTGCTCTCACCCCTTGCCTTGGCTGCGACATGACTGAGGATTGCAGCTTGCTCTGACTTCCATCGCCTTGGCAGAGTCTGGGAGCAAAAACAGCCAGCGCCGGAGCCAGCCACGCTGCGAACGGAAGCGGGGCCCTCTTTGCCGCCCGCGCCGTCGCCGCATTCCGAAGGAGCTGCCAGACGCTTTATCACTGACGATGGCTCGCGAAAGTTTGATCAACAAACTCTTTCACCGGGGGAGCCATTTCCACGCGGCGGGTTGAGGCGCCAACCGTCCCCTGACGTGGCCAAGCTGGCGTCCTTTGGCCGAAATACCACCTTGTTACAGAACCACGAGAAGAGAAAACACAACCAAGATACCCTTGCTGGGATATTGATGTGTACGGGAGAAATGTGCTTCCTTGAAAACTGATAATAGTGATATGGTGATTGAAAATAAGGAAATGGAGAAGATATCGGTCAATTGCTTTGCATCGGTTTCCGGAGTGGAGGCAAAAGGCAGCATGATGGACGATCTAAAGATGCTAACATCAAATCAGGTGCTAAAGGACTTGCCTGCACTAACATAAGAAAAGTTCAAGAAGGAACTGCAGATGCTGGAAAATCGAAGGTAGACAAAAATGCTGGAGAAACTCAGCGGGTGAGGCAGCATCTATGGAGCGGAGGAAATCAGGTCTGAAGAAGGGCTTCGACCCGAATCTTTGCCGATTTCCTTCGCTCCATAGATGCTGCCTCACCCACTGAGTTTCTCCAGCATTTTTGTCTACCTAAGGAAAGTTCAGTTCAGTTTTGGTCATTGTCATGCGTACCGAGGTACAGTGAAAAGCTCGTTGTTGTGCACTAACCGGTCAATGGAAAGACAATACATGATTGCAATCGATGCGTTTACAGTGTATAGATAGATACATGATAAGGGGATAATATTTAGTGCAGGTTAAAGTCCGATCAAGGATAGTCCGTGGGTCCTCAAAGAGGTAGATACTTGTTCAGCACTGCTCTCTGGTTGTGGTAGTACGATTCAGTTGAGGGTCAGGGGGCCGTCACAGGAGAAGAGCAGCCAGTAGACCTGCTGCCTCACAACACCAGTGAGCAGGTGCTGCGTGTGTGGAGTTTGCATGTCCTCCCCGTGGCAACAGAGTTTTCCTTCAATTCCTCCGGTTTACGCTCAGCTTCTAAGCCTGCAAAGATGATAGGTTTATAGGACGTTGCAGATTGCCCTTGGAGTATAGGTGAACGGTAAAATCTGGGAAGGATGGACAGGGATAGAACATAAAACATAGAACAGTTCAGCACAAGAACAGGCCCTTCCACCCACAATGCCTGTGCCGGACATGATGCCAAGACCATCACTTATCCTAGATAGATGCAAAATGCTGGAATAACTCAGTGTGCCTGGCAGCATCTCTGGAGAAAAGGAATTGGTGACGTTTCGGGTCGGAACAGCTTCTTCAGACTGAGGGATAGAGAAATTCTCTCTCAGTCCGAAAAAGTTCCAACGCAAAACATCACCTGTTCCTTTTCTCCAGAGATGCTGCCTGACCCGCTGAGTTACTCCAGCATTTTGTGTCTATCTTCGGTGTAAACCAGCATCTGCAGCTCCTTCCAAATCATCACTTACCAACCTGCACATAACCCGTATCTCCCCATTCCTTGCACATCCACGTGCCGATCCAAAAGTCTATCAAACGCCACTAATGTGCCTTCATCAACCACGACCCCTGGCAGCGCATTCCAGGCATTCACCCCTCTTCAGTGTAAAAAACATACCCCAAGCGTCTCCTTTAAACTGTTCTCCTCTAACCTCACGGCTATGCCCTCTAGTATTTTATTTGACCATCCTGGGAAAAAGATTGCGTCTGCCTACCTTATCTATGCCTCTCATATAGGAGAATAAAATGATATTGAGGTAGGATGAAGGTCCTGTATCTATGCTGTATTGCTATACTACTCTAAGAAGTCAGTGCAGTTGGGCAGTCACGGTGGCGCACCGGTAGAGCTGCTGCCTTACAGCAAAATGCAGCGCCAGAGACCCCGGTTCGATCCCGACTACGGGTGCTGTCTGCACGGAGTTTGTGCGTTCTCCCCGTGATCTGGGTGGGTTTCCCCCGAAAACTTTGGTTTCCTCCCACACTCCAAAAGACGTACAGGTTGTGTAGATTAATTGGCCTGATAAAAAATGAAAAATAGTCAAAGTTGCAAAAGTCTGAAGAAGGGTTCCGACCCAGAAAATGTAAAAGTTGGCGATATGCAGAGTACTGAACCTGCCGACTGCAAAGTTCAGAAGGTTCGGACTGAAGTCAATGCCAGAATCTTGATCTTGTAAAAGTACATCAAATCATGAGGGTTGTAGGCCGTCTGAGTACCTCTGCAAAAAAGAGGAAATATGGCCTGGAACGTGCAGAGAGCAAGAAACCATAAGGAAAATATCAGTCTTTAATCACCAAGGGCAATCTCAACCATACACTGACTCCCAACAGACAGTATACACACAAAGGACATTGTGAGCAGTTCTCGGCCCCATATCCGAGGAGGGATGTGCTGATGTTGGAGAGGGTCCAGAGGGAGAATGACCCCAGCAACGAGTGGGTCAACGTCTGATGAGCGTTTGACGACACAGGGCCTGCACTCGCTGGATGCTGGGAGGATCCTCATTGAATACTGAAAGGCCTGGATAGAGTGGATGTGGAGAGGATGTTTCCACTAGTGGGGAAATCTAGGACCAGAGGGCACAGCCTCAGAATAAAAGAATGTAACTTTAGAAAGGAGGTGAGGAGAATTTCTTCAGTTAGAGGGTCGTGAATCTGTGGAATTCATTGCCATCGATGGCTATGGAGGTCAGTCAATGGGTGTTTTGACCACAGAGATTGACTGGTTTTTAACTAGTACGGGTGTCAGCGGTTAAGGGGAGAAGGCAGGAGAATGGAGTTGAGAGGGAGAGATAGATCAGCCATGTTTGAATGGTGGAACAGGCTTGATGGGCCGAATGACCTAATTCTGCTCCTGTGACTTTTGAACATATGAACATATGACATCAGGGTAAAGCTCAGCTGCCTGTGGTTGTATTTTCCTACTGTTCAGTTTTTTTTAAATTTCGTTTAAAGACACAGCTCGGAAGCAGGCCCTTCAGCCCATCGAGTCCGCGCCGACCAGCGATCCCCACACACTTACACTATCCTACACACACTAGGGACGATTTACGATTTTTATCGAAGCCAAACCACCTACAAACCTTGTGCGTCTTTGGAGTGTGGGAGGAAACCAGAGATCCCGGGACAAACCCACGCAGGTCACGGGGGGGAAACGTGCAAACTCCGTGCGGACAGCACCCGCGGTCAGGATCGAACCCGGGTCGCAGGCGCTGCGAGGCGGCAACTCTACCGCTGCGGGTAAGGACCACGCACGATGAATGGGCTGAAGGGCCTCAAAGGCTCTTTGCAATCGGCTGCTCTGAAATTAAAAAGAAAATATGGAGGAAGACGGGTGGGGTGAAGGGAGAAGGGAGAGAAGACGGGAGGGGTGAGGAGAGAAGGGCTTAAAAATCTTTCTTCATACCATTGAGTACTTCTGACAGGCACAAATGCTTGACAAGGGCTCTGCCCTTTGTTGAACTCAACAACCTTTATCTGCTTTTCATTAGGAAGAGTTAGAGACAGAGAAAATGTAAGGCCGAAAATATGAATGCGGCATTGGAAAGCTGAACACAGGGCTCGATTGTCACGGAGTACTTTTGTTGTAAGATATATTGGTACAATGACAATCGGATTTTTTTTATTAATTGGGAAGATACTATAATAATAAACGAACAGCACTCAATGAACAGTCAATTAATGAATTAATGTCATCATGTCGTCCAATTATAGTTGCTCCAACAGACAGACAGGCTTTTATTTTTACCGAAAGTGTACCCTGGTAACATCTGGACTCTTGTATGTGCAATAAAGGTGCCCACCTCTTCTCATATGCCTATCTGTTCAGATCTCTCTCTCTCTCCCTCTCTCTCTCACACACACACTCTCTTTCTCTCTCCCTCTCTCTCACACACACACTCTTTCTCTCTCTCTCTCCCTCTCTCACACATTCTCTCTCTCTCATTCCCCCTCTCTCTCTCTCTCTCTCCCCCCCCCTTATCCTCTCACACCCACACCCACTTTTTCCGCTCCCTCTCTCTCTCTCTCTCTCTCTCTCTTATTCCCCGCTCTCTCTCTCTCTCTCCCCCCCTTATCCTCTCACACCCACACCCACTTTTTCCACTCCCTCCCCCCTCTCTCTCTCTCTCTCTTTCACACACACACACTCTCTCCCTCATCATCTCATGCACAAATGCACTCTCAGTCACTTTTTCTCTCTCCCTCTCACGCACCCTTTCTTTCCCTCCTCCTCACTTTCACTCTCGCTCCCCTTCTCTACCCCTCTCTCCAACTGTCATTCATTTGCTCTCTCGTTCACTCTCTTTTTTTTCTTCCTTTCTTCTCTCTGTCTCTGTCTCTCTCTCTCTCTCTCTCTTTCATTCTGTTTCTCTCTCTTCCTTTCTCTTTTTTTCTTTCTCTCTCTATTTCAGTCTCTCTCTCTTCCTTTCTTTCTTTCTCTCTCTCTCATTCTCTCTCTCTCTCTCTCTCTCTCTCTCTCTCTCTCACACACACTCTGTTTCTCTCTCTTCCTTTCTCTTTTTTTCTTTCTCTCTCTATTTCGGTCTCTCTTTCTCTCTTCCTTTCTTTCTTTCTTTCTCTCTCTCTCTCTCTCCCTCTCTCTCTCATTCTTTTACTGCTGAGGGCATGAAAGGCCCTCTTAAAGGTAAATAATTGAAATAATTAGTGCGATCGGCCAAGATTCACCAGCTTCCCTTCAAGCTGGAGCTCAGGCCCTCTCCTTCTGTCACTGTACAAATTATCCCCATATGTTGATGTCCACCGTTTTCAGCTATGATTTATTCATTATGCGTAGGATCATGTGCCAAATGGCGGAGGCTCTTTTCCTCGACAATGGGGTAGTCCCGTTGAAGCAAATGCAGGAGTACAGATTATCTGGCCAATTAACCCTTTAAAGGTCAAGGTGCTGGATTTCACTGCTCGACTCGGTATGAATGCGTTGCCACTTTAACGCTTACCTCGTGGCAGCAGATGCCAAACAAACTCTCAGAGCGGTTGTTAATTTAAATATTTAAAGAAGTGCAGCTGATGCTGAGAATGTGAACGAAGGATTTATATATTGTTTTTAAATTTCCTTTGTCCCCCTAATTTCCTGAAGGTTGGTGTTGGATGGGGAGATAGGGGAGAGGTTGGGGTTATGTCGTGAAAGGTTGGGCAGGGCACAGAGCTCAGAGTCAAACTCCAGTTCAAGTTCGCAGTTATTGTCGCGTAACCAATTAAGGTACAGTGAAGGTAGACAAAAGTGCTGGAGAAACTCAGCGGGTGCGGCAGCATCTATGGAGCGAAGGAAATAGGCAACGTTTCGGGCCGAAACCCTTCTTCAGAAAGTTCAGGTACAGTGAAATTTGAGTCCAAGACCTATACACGGAAACAGGACCTTTGGCTCGATTCATCCAGGCCGAGCAAGGTGCCATTCTGGGCTGCTCTTTTATACCTGGCCCCATGGAGCCAACAGAGGCCCAGATTCCTCTAAATCCTTCCCAGCCATATATCTGTCCAAATGTCTTCTGAAAGTCATAATCGTATGACCCCTCCAGCAGCTCGTTCCAGACACGGCCAGTCCTCGAAGTGAAAATGTATCATCTGAGGTCTCTCTTAAACCTCTCTCCTTTCTCCATAAGCCGAGCCAGGCGGGGGCTTACCTTCCATGCCCTCGTAGTCAGCTGTGGGAGCCCCCTCCCCCGGGGAACAAGGGCTGGAAGAGGCCCGTGTGAAGAGAAGGACGATGGTTCACGGGACGATCAGAATGGAGGCGACGTCTGCAAAGGACGTATGTGGCCAGCTGCAGGTGGGACTGTAACATGGCACCTCTTGCATATGGACTCACTGGGCTGTTCTGTGCATTCTGTACTCACCATGGGCTTATGCCTATGGTGATAGTCATGCTGAGCTGTGCAAAAAAAAAAGTGTGGAGGGTGTGTGGAACGAGCTGCCGGAGGAGGGAGTTGATGTAGGGTCTATCGCAACATTTAAGAAGCAATTATGCAGGAAAACACAGAAAAGAGGTGAAGAAATAGGCCATTTGGCCCTTCGAGCCAGAGCTCTTGCTATCCTTGGTACATGGAGAGGACGGGTTTGGATGGATGCGACATGGGCCCAACGCAGGCAAGTAGGACTCACGTTGCTGGGACATGCTGGTGGTATGGGCAGGTTGGGCCGAAGGACCTGTTTCCACACTATGACACTGTACCTTGCTACAGGTGATAGTACAGAAACCATTGGAACTATTGAAAGGCAAAGTGATGGGGCTGTCCCACTGTACGAGCTGATTCAAGAGCTCTCCCGAGTTTAAAAAAAAAATCAAACTCGTGGTAAGCACGTAGAATGTACGTCGCGCGTGCGTCGGACCTCGGGGACGTCTCTTAGCGGCTCGCAACGCTAACGGGCAGGTACTCGGGGAAACGCGGTAAGCTCGTGAGGACTCGTGAAGGTTTTTCAACATGGTGATAAATGTCCACGAGGGCCCCCCGAGTACCTACGAGCGGCCATTACCGTAATTCTCCGAGTTCGAATCAGGGGGGAAACTCGAGGGAGAACTCTTGAATTAGCTCGTACGGTGGGACAGGCCCCATGAGTCAGATAAAGCCTCCAGTTTGCTGATTTCCACAGCCAGCCAAGGCAGTGAAACTTTCCAAGCAGTTTCACAAGAAGCTGATGAAACGTAAAGAGTTAGGCATTTCCCAAAACAAAAGAGAAAGGAGAAAATAAAAACAACAACATATGTAGATCTTACCAACGGTTGCTTGACATCCGTCCAAACGTATGTCACAGTGCGCAGAAGGAGTTTCTATATAAAACTTTGGTGTGAAACATGCCCCCTAGTTATTATAGATCAGCTGTTTCTATTGTTCAAGAAATAAATTGAGCAATAAAATGCAAAACCGTACAATATTTTCAGCACAGCTTACAGTCAGGAGGGCAAGCACAGTTCAGGTTTATATAGGAACTGCACATGCGGGTTTATACTGAAAATAGACACAAAATGCTGGAGTAACTCAGCAGGTCAGGCAGCATCTCTGGATAAAATGGATAGGTGACGTTTCTGATCGAGACTTGAGTCTGAAGAAGGGTCATGACCTTGAACGGTTCTCTCCGGAGATGCTGCCTGTCCCGCTGAGTTACTCCAGCGTTTTGCATCCATCTATGGCAATGGATTGTGGGGGACGGAACTGCAGAGGCCGGCCTGCACCGAAGAAGATAGACACAAAAATGCTGGAGTAAACTCAGCGGGACAGGCAGGGATCTCTGGAAAGAAGAAGTGGGTGGCGTTTCGGGTCGAGAACATTCTTCAGTCTGAGAGGGTCTCGACCCGAAACGCCACCCAGTCTTTTTCTCCAGAGTTGCTGCTTGTCCCGCTGCGTGACTCCAGCATTTTGTGTCAATCCATACTTAGGGGATTGTTTGATAGGTTTGTTACTTTTAATGACATAAAGCGAGGTAGGAAACATGCCTGAGGAGAGGAAGATGATATTCTTGAAGAGTCTGCGCTCCTGGGGGGAATGTAATACCATCTGAAGAATGGTTTCAACCTGAAACATCACTTGTTCCTTCTCTTCAATCCACCAGCATTCTTGACACGTCAATCATTCAAATCACATCATCTTCGGACTGTTTCTGTGGAAAGGAACTGCAGATGCTGGTTTATACCAAAGATAGACATTGTCGACTTCAGGAAGAACAGAGGGGGCAGACACACCCCCATCCATATAAACGGGACTGAGGTGGAGCGGGTCTCCAACTACAAATTCCTCGGGGTACACATCTCGGAGGATCTGTCCTGGTCCCTCAACACCTCCAAGCTGGTCAAAAAAGGCGCAGCAGCGCCTTTACTTCCTGAGGAGGCTCAAAAAAGCCCACCTGTCCCCCCTGATCCTGACCAACTTCTACCGCTGTACCATCGAAAGCATCCTGACCACCTGCTTTACGGTCTGGTACAGCAGTTGCACCGTAGCAGACAGGAAGGCACTACAACGGGTGGTGAAAACCGCCCAGCACATCATCGGTGCCCCGTCCCCCTCCCTGCCATGGATGTCCTCCACCGAAAACGGTGTCTGAGACGGGCTGGGAAGATCATCAAGGACCCCTCCCACCCTAACCATGGGCTGTTTGCCCTCCTACCATCGGGGAGGCGGTACAGGAGCCTCAGGTCCCGCACCAGCAGGATGAGGAGTAGCTTCTACAATAACACCATCGCACTGCTGAACTCGGAGTCCCGCCGATAGATTCCCACATCTGTATTTATTTATCTGTATTTATCTAAACACTGCTATCACTACGTACTGACACTAAACTGCATTTCGTTGTACCCATACTTGTATCTGTGCAATGACATTAAATTGAATTGAATTGAATTGAATTGAATAGACACAAAGTGCTGGAGTGACTCAGTGGGTCGGGCAGCAACTCTGCAGATAAAGGAGAATACACACATCGGGACATTGTTTTGCAACTTGACGAAGAAAATTAACCTACAAACCTGCACATCTTTGGAGTGTGGGAGGAAACCAGAGCACCCGGAGTCAACACATGTGGGTCACGGGGAGAACGTACAAACTCCATACAGACGGCACCGGTAGTCAGGATCGAACCTGGATCACTGCTGCTGTAAGGCAGCAACTCTGCCGCTGTGCCTTCCGTGTGTTGTGATGCCTCTACCAATACCAAGCGTTTGAAAGTCTCCTGCCCGGCATCTTAACGAGCAACCTGAAAATCACATCTCTTCTGCACTGCTGAGAAATCTCCATTCCTCACGCCAACCTTTCCTGTCTGCTTGCAAAGTGAGTTTGGAAGGTATTCTCAACTGCAGATCACTCTAATCGTGCCTTGCTAGGGAGCACATTGAAATTCCACAAAGCTCATTCTGTGAAGGTCTGTGAACAGTCGGGAGGAAGGGCACAATCTCATCTCATCAATCTGGTCGGAATGGTAAACCATGACACTAATAACCCATTGAGCTAGCCAATCCCTCATTTATATTATTAAGCCAACCTTAGGGCGCAGCGGTAGAGTTGCTGCCTTCGAGTGCCAGAGGCCTGGGTTCGATACTGACTGTGGGTGCTGTCTGTACGGAGTTTGCACGTTCTCCCTGCGGGTTTTGCCTGGGGCATCACTTTCCTCCCACATCCCAGGTTTGTAGGTTAATTGGCTTCTGTGAACATTGTCCCCTGCTGTGTAGGAGGGAACTGGTGTTAGAGTGATTACTGGACTCAGTGGGCCAAAGGGCCTGTCCCGACACTACATCTCTAAACTAAACTCAACTAAACAAATACTATGTACTTGTTCCTGGGAAACCAGAGCATGTGGTATTTCACTCCTGCCATCGTGAAGAAGGTAGATGGGTCTGAAAACTGTCATGTTCAGGTTCAGGAGCAGCTTCTTCCCAGCGACCATCAGCCTATTGAACACTACGAACTCCATCTAAACTCCTAAAACCCCTGTCTCACTGTGCGAGTTGGCCCACGAGTGACCCCGAGTTTTCACTCGTGGTGATCACGTAGCGGGAACGTCGGAACTCGCACGAGCAACTTATCGACTCGTGGCGCTAACGGCAGGTACTCGGGAAACTTGTTAACTCGTGAAAAAAATCAAACATGTTTGATTTTTTCCACGAGTCAAATTAACTGTTCAAGTGTAAAATGGAAACATTTTAACTCGTTGTAATAACGTAGTGGCCCCGTGCGTTTATCTTAGTGTCTCGTGAGTGTACCGTGGGAACTTTAATAATCTGTTCTTTTGCTCGTAAGACTGAACCAAAGATAGACACAAAATGCTGGAGTTTATAACTCAGCGGACCAGGCAGCATCACTGGAGAGAAGGAATAGAGTCGAGACCCTTCTTCAGACTTTCCTTCGCTCCAGAGATGCAGCCTGTCCCGCAGAGTTACTCCAGCATTTCGTGTCTATCTTCGGCCTTTCTGCCACTTGTCCCCGTGGCTTCACTCTGTCTCAATGAACGCTTAAAGACCTGCCGTAGGGGCAAGTCTGGGGTGGTGGGTGGGATGTGTCCACGTGTGATGCCCATCCACCCCCCCGGGCCGAGAGTGTGGGATTGGGAAGGACTGCAGATGCTGGTTCACACCGGAGATAGACACACACAATGCTGGAGTAACTCGGCGGGACAGGCTGCATCTCTGGAGCGAAGGAATGGGTGGGCATTTCGGGTAAGTCTGAAGAAGGGTCTCGACTCTATTCCTTCTCTCCAGAGATGCTGCCTGGTCCGCTGAGTTGTGTGTGTGTGTCTCTCTCCCTCTCTGTCTATCTGTGTGTATCTGTGTGTGTGTCTGCTGTCGGGTCCCGGTGGCCGC